>JAXCGZ010008094.1:0-57738 GCA_037179515.1 Halocaridina rubra
AGAGAGAGAGAGAGAGAGAGAGAGAGGAAAACTTTTTCTTTTAAATGAAATTATTTTTGGATAAAATAGTAAACAATATACAGGGGTCCCCATTTTTTGTCAGGGTTCCGTTTTTGACAGCTGACAAAGTGGATTTCGACCTAAGTCGCAACACACCTTTAATACGAGCCTAGGTCTGAGGGGATTGAGGCAGGCGAGTCTAGAGATGCAAAAGAACATACAGTACATATCTATAGAAATAATCTAAGTTCTCATTGTATGATATAGTAAAACCACACTACATGTACAATATACTAAACATAAAAATATTAAAGTACACTACAGTAATACAAAACTGTACAGTATAATATATCTTACCTTTACTCGTGTGGTCGGTTTGCACACTGGATGGGGCATTGCAAGGGATGGTAACCCCCCCTTTCTAATTATTTCTGCTAACACACTGGGAAACTATTTTTCTGCTTTCTCATTACCACTAGATAGCAGCTTCACCTTGCACCCTTAGGTTATGCGAATTAGAACAACTCTTAAAACAATTAAACCAACCCTTACTGGCCACAAACTCTTCAAATTCATTCCCTTTACCATGCATTTTACTATTTCAACTTTAATTTGCAAGGTGATGGCTTTTCATTTCTTTGTAGTACTACCATCAGAACTATCACCACTACACTTGAGAGATATAGTAATGTCAGTAACGAGCAAAACGAACGAGAGCAGATGAAAGGAGGCACAATATGGCTGGTGACAGTAAACTGAGCTGTGGTTCTTCTTTAATGCCGCGCAACGCTGTATTCTTACACTACACTCAACAAACTTTTTCGCTTAAATTTGTATTTACGGCTATTGTTTGGTAATTTATTTTTTTCATTCAATATAATCCTTCAATATAACCAAATACATAAACAAATAAATATATAAAGCCATCAACTTAACATATAGAAATACAGTTGTGCTGCTACTGGTGCCTCTCCTATCCCAATAGAAGAAAAAGAAGCTATGCAACTTCTTCTTCATATGCCGATGCCGTAATCTTACACAATGCTCAATAAACTATTTCTAATAAAATCGTATTTATGGCATGTGTTCGGTATTTTTTTTAAATTCAATATACGGTAATCCTTCAATATAACCAAATAATAAATAAAGCCATTAACTTGATAAATACAAATACAGATGTGCTGCTAACTATGTATTCATGTGTATTTCGAATAACATTGCATTTACAGCTATGTGTTAGTTTTTTAAACTCAATATAATCCTTCAATATAACCAATTATATAAACAAATAAATAAATAAAGCGAATAACTTGATATATACGAATCCGGCTGCGCTGCTAGCTGCGTATTTATGTGTATTTTAAATAAAATCTTATTTACGGACGTATGGTTTTATAAATTCAATATAATCCTTCAATATAACCAAATAATTAAATAAAGCCATTTACTTGATAAATACAAATACAGATGTGCTGCTAACTATGTATTCATGTGTATTTCAAATAATATCGCATTTACAGCTAAGTGTTTGTTTTTTTTAAACTCAATATAACCCTTCAATATAACCAAATATATAAACAAATAAATAAATAAAGCCAATAACTTGATAAATATGAATACAGCTGTGCTAATAGCTGTGTATTTGTTCGGCACACTCACAAGCTGTTCATTGAATTCACTGCACCAGCCAGGGTTGGTTGAAAATTTAATTAATTAATAATCTTTTATTCATTGGCCTCCGAAACAAAACCGAAACGACGTTCTACGGGAACCCCCATATGTGCTTACCATTTATTGATATTATATGAGTATATTACAGTACACAGGAGCATTCATTTACACCGAATGCTTTATGTAACACATGAGGTGAAAAAAAGGTGCCATATAGCACCAGAAAACAATGGCATGCCCATGCAGGTGTTCTGGCGCCTAATATGTTTTAGAAAAAAGTCCGCGGATTTGGAATGCTATTTGACATTATCTGCCAATATTTATTTACTTGTCAACTGAAGTGAACCAATCATAATAATTTTCTAAATAAAATCTTTAATTATTAAATTTTTACAAACTATTAAAAGATAAAAGAGTGGATTCTTAGTGACTAATAAAAAAAAGAATAAGATATACAGTACTGTATTACCAAACAATGGAATTAATGAACAAATGATTATTTTTTATAAAGGATGAACTGTTATATGTTCATATAATATTAATAAAAGGTAAGCACATACTGTATACTGTTTATTATTTCATCCCCCCAAAAATAACTTATTTTATAAGAAGTTTCTCTCTCTCTGTGCCTGGCTAGTGGTTATGCCATTTAACAAGATCCTCCGATGTTCACTTCCTTGTCAATTGATGTGAACAGACCTTTAGGGGTTAATAAATTTTTTGTTTAAATTGTGATAACATATTTTGGGTAATAACTGACTAATCCTTTTTTTTTAAATAACTGGTTTAGCAGTAAAGAAGATAATATAGAAGTCTAGTAGTTTTTCCTTGGTTGCGAATTCGAGCTTTCCTTCATGTGACTTATTGTTTTAGTTATTTTTATGACCAAAGTCATATTTTAAGTTAGGATGTGTGTTACAAGAAGAGAGATGAACTAAGTAACTAAATTAGTATTCCTAAGAAGATATAGCAATTCTGTGTAAGGTTAAATAAAAACTTTACTAATGTCAAGATGAGACCATCTCTGTCTCTAACCTCCTAACTCAATGGTCAGGGGGAGGGGTGGTAGAGGATCCCCAGGATATGTAGGAGGGGGAGTAGCTCTTAGGAACCTGAAACAAAAAGTCAGTGATCTTGAGACCCTTATAACAAACCAGGATGATAAAGTTCAGAATATGGATAGAGAATTAAAAGAATAACACTTGGAGGGATATAATAGAAACTTTAGAGGAATCTAATAAGGCACAAGGGGAAGAGAGAAAAGAACTAGAGAAACGAATAGAAAAGCTGGAAGGGGAAAAAAGTGAGCTAGAAACCAGAATTTCTAAACAAGAAGAGAACAACAAACAGCTGAGTGACAACCTGAATGAATTAAATGTTAGTTCACAGCTCTCTTCTAAGATAGACGAGATTGCAGCTTGGAATGTCCAGATAAAGGAAAACATCAAACACTAGAAAAGTTTCAGGAGCTGAATACGGAACATGAGGCCATGAAAACTTCCTTTGCAGATGCAGTAAAGCAAAACGTGGTAGTACAAAGGCAGTGAGGGAGGTGGCGCTGGAAAATGTAAAAATGGTTGAATACAAAGAAATAGTAAAAGAAAAAATGAAAAATGTGATTGAAAGGGCCAATTCGCTGATCAAACAGGCACTTGATAAAGAGAAGTCAATGGTAATCTAAGGCATATATGAATCCCACGCGTCAACATGGCAGGGAAGACTTGAACATAATAAAGCTAAGGTTTTAGATCTGATACAGAAGCTTGGAGTACCATGTGCTCCAGAGAATACTGTAAACATTCACCGTATTGGTAAATATTCTAGGGAGGAAGGGCAACAATAATAAGAATAACCTTTGAGAGAGGGGTCACATGTAGAGAAGTATTAATGAGGGTAAAAAACCTAAAAGACCTTGAAGAATTCAAAACAGTGTTCATAAGACCATAAAGAACACTGGAATATATGAGAAGGTTCAAAAACTTGTTGCAAGAAGCTTGAAGGTTAAATGAGATAAGAAATGAAGAAGAGAAGAAAAGTTTTTGTTTCAGAGCTCTTTCAGCCAAAGGGGAGATAAAGAAGATAATACTAAAAGACCTGGGGATGCAGCCTCATGAAGATTATTGTACACAAATGCTGATGGGGTAGCTGGTAAGGCAGTAGAATCAAAGGGTAGGATTCACAACAGTAGGGCAGATAAAGTAGCAGTTACAGAGACTAAGTTTAGTGAGGATATAAATAGTGTCATAGTTTTTCCTAAGGGCTTAAGAATACTAAGGGTTGAAAGAGATGAGAGGATTGGTGGAGGGATAGCACTGCTCATAAATGAAAGATTTCAGGTTGAAGAAATAAAATTTGCTACAGAAAGTGAGTTCAAGGGATTTCTTATTGCTCACATAAAGACTGGGTCAGAGAGCATTATAATAACTGTTGTATATAACCCACCAAGAAATTAACATTTGCTGGAAGTTTATGAGGAAAGGCATATAGGTACTATTTGAAGTCATAAATTCAGTTGATAGTATCACACAGGAGAGAAACGGTGCAATATTGATTATGGAAGACTTTAATCATGAGAGATAGACTGGATGAATCTTGACATGCACAGTGGGGAGGACTCATTTGGGGGCAAGATTCCTAGATTATATACAAAGGAATTTCCTACACCAACATGTACTGGAATCAACGAGGGCCAGGGGTGGCGATGAGCCATTACGACTAGATCTAGTATTCACAGATTATGTGTTGGATATTGAAAAAATTTAGTATCAACCACAAATTGGAAAAAGTGACCTCTGTGTGTTGTTGATGGTGTATATCATCGATGATATTCTGACTGAAAGTAGAGGCATTGAGAAGGGCATGAGGAGAAACTATCTGAAAGGAGATTACATCAAAATTAATGAGCTTTTGCAGTTATTGACTAGAGGAAATTATTTAGCAACAAATCTGTACAAGATATGTATGAAATCTTTTGTGAGGTATATGGGAAGACAGTAATTTGTTGCATACCTTACACCAAAATAGGAGTTATTCATGCTAAAGAAAAATAGTTCAATAATGAGTGTAAGATAGCTAAGGAGTGGAGAAACAAATGCTGGAAAAGGTATAGGAGGAAAAACTTAAATGTCGGTCAGAGTTATAAAAGAGGAAGATATTATTACTTAAGTAAAAGAAGAGATGCACAGAAAGATTATGAAAGGGATACGACCATGAAGGCTAAAGAAAATCCCAAACTTTTCCACAGCTTTATAAGAGGAAAACTGAAGACCAAAGCCCAGGTTTTAGAGTTAAAAAGAGCGGAACGAAGCATCACTGAGACGGATGAAGAGATCTGCAAAGAATTGAACAAGGAGTTTCGGTCAGTATTTGCAGTAGAAAATACCCCACCCCCTCAGATTGCAGAGATGGGAGGTCATAGGCCGGTATTAAAGAACATCATCTTTGCAGCCGCAAAGGTATGCCAAACATTGATGGAGTTAGATGCCCATAAACTACAGGTCCTGATGATATATCCCCTTATGTAATTAAAAAATGGGCTAAACCAATATCAGCAGTACTATGCATCATATTTGAAAAGTCACTGAATCTGGGGAGATTCCAAGATGCTGGAACAAGCAAATAAGGTGCCTATCTTCAAAAAGGGAAGGAGGGATACAGCTCTAAACTATATGCCTGTTTGCTTGACCAGCAGAGTTTGCAAAGTTATCAAGATACTACTAAGAAGACACATCTCTCTTCACTTGGAATCCTTAAACTTTTTGTAAGTGAGACAACATCCCTTCAGAGAGGGCAAATCAACAATAACAAACTTATTAGAATACTATGATGCGGTTAGCCGGATCTAATAGGAAAGAGTGGGTTGAACGGATTCCATATTCCTAGAGTTCCAGAAGGCATTTGATGCAGTCCCATCTGGTAGACTTAAGAAGATGCAAGTAATGGCGAGAATAGGTGGAAATGACTTAGAATGGATAAAAAGATACTCAGAAGGAAGGGAACAGAGGGTTAGAGTAAGGCACTCACGTGCCTGAATGGAGATGGGTTAGCAGTGGGGTTCCACAGGGCTTAGTTTTAAAATCACTTTTGTGCCTTGTATATGTAAATGATCTACCAAAGTCTGTAAATTCATTCTTGAATTTGTTTGCAGATGATGCAAAGCTTGTGAAGAAAGTGAGAGACGAAAACAATAGTAGAGAACTTCAGGAAGACCTAAATAGTCTACATGAGTGGTCATAAAAGTGGCTAATGAAATTCAATACTTCTTGATATAAGGTAACGAGAATGGGTACAAGTGCGAGAAGGACCAAGCTTGGATACTCAATAGCAGAAGCAGAACTTCAAGAGATGAAGAATGAGAGAGATCTAGAAGTAGACATACTGGCATATACAGTACAGGATGTCTTAAAAGAACGTCGTTCCAAGTTACATCAGAGGCCAATAAATAATTAATAAATTAATTTTTTGACCTACCTGGCTGGTGCAGTAAATTCAAACCGCACACACTGAACAGTTTGTGAGCAAGGCGGATGAATACACAGCTAGCAGCACAGCTCTATTCATATTTATAGAGTTAATGGCTTAATTATTTATTTTTTATATATCTAGTTATATTGAAGGATTATATTGAATTTAAAAAAAATACCAAACACATACTCATAAATAGGAGTTTATTCGAAATACACACGAATACACAGCTATCAGCACAGCTGTATTCATATTTATCAAGTTAATGGCTTTATTCATTTATTAGTTTATATATTTGGTTATAGTGAAGAATTATATTGAATTTAAAAAAAATATCAAACACTTAGCCGTAAATACGATTTTATTTGAAATAGTTTGTTGAGCACTGTGTAAAAATACGTTATGTGGCATTGGAAGAAGAAGAAGAAAAAGAACCACCTCTCAGTTTACTCTCGCCCGACATATTGTGCCTCATGTTATATCTGCCCTTTCATGTTGGTGATAGTTCTGATGGGAGTGCTACGAAGAAAGGAAAACCATCACCATGGAAATTAAAATTGAAATGGTAAACCATGCTAAAAGGGAAGAAACTTCAACAAACACGGGCTGTAATCTCGGATTAGCCTGCATGACCATGGCTACAATCATCAAAGACAAAGATCGCATCCATGGCAACGTGAATGATTTAACTCCTATAATGTCCACTGTAATCACTAGGCAGCATAATCATCTTATGGTCGCAATGGAGAGATTGGTTGTGCTTTGGCTTGAAGACCAGAATTGATGGTATATCCCAGTGAGCCTCATGTAATACAGGAAAAGGGCTAAAATACTGTTCGAAACCTTGAAAAGAGAAAAGGGGAAGGGAGTGCAGGTGAAGAGTTTGTGGCTAGTACAGGTTGGATTAATAATTTTAAGGCTCGCGCTAATTTGCATAACACAAGGTCAAGGTGAAGCTGCTAGTGGCAATGAGGAAGGAGCAAAAATATTTCCTACTGCTTTGGCTGAGATAATAAGGGGGGGGGGGGGCTAACTGTGCTAGACAGGTATTTAACGTGGATGAGACTGGCTTATTCTGGAAGCATATGCCTAGTCGTACACACATCGCCAAGGAGGAGAAAAGAGCACCAGGACAAAGTCAGCAAGGAGAGATTGACTTTGCTTTTGGAATCTCATGGCAAGGAGTTATCTACCGAGGACCTCATTCAACTGGAGAAGCAGGTGATTGAAGAGGAGGAAGAACTAAAAAGCCCAGAGCCCAAGAGATTCACAACTAGGGAATTGGAAGAAACTTTTGCCCTGGCAATGGAATTGCTTGCAAAGTTTGAGGCTCAAGACCCCAATGTTGTCAGGTACACTAAGGTCGAGAGAGGGATCAATGATGCCCTGCGTTGTTATAAAGAAATATATGAGGAGAAGAGGGCATCCTTCCAGACCCACCTTGACCAATTCTTCTTGAAGGCAGAGTTCCCAGCAACAGAACCTGTACCCTCTATTCTATAGACTCACCTGCCCCAGTATCTCCATCATATGCTGTATGTCCTTTTGCCTCTCCAGACTCACCTGCCCCAGTCTCCTCAGCACCTGCCTCTCCAGTTTCCACCTCCCAATAAGCCTGTCTCTCCCTCCCTTGCAACACCCCTTCCAGTGTGCAAGCCGACCACACAAGCAGAGGTAAGCAATATTGTAGTGTATACTGTACTGTAGTGTAATTTTACTCTTTTTATGTTTTATGGTACACAAGAAAAGGTAAGCAATACTGTTAGGTTAAGTTTTACTATTTTCATATCATAGATTAAGAACTTAGATTATTTTTCTGTTTTAGATATATTTCTACCACTGGTTGGGGGTCCTAGGTTCGAATTTAGGTCTTTTCCGACTTATGTCAGCTGTCATGAACATTAAATGGGAACCCTCTGCAAATGGCATGGTAAGGGCAGCATATGCTCTCTTACCAAATGTGAGGGTAGCCCTCAGACACTTTTTAAAAAATATTTATGTAACCCATGTGAGGCCAAAGCTTGAATATGCAGCCCCTTTTGGAACCCATACTTGAAAAAGCACATAAAAGAGATGGAAAAAGTTCAAAGACATACCACGAAGCTGATGCTAGAAATACGCAAGCTCAGTTTTGAAGAGAAGCTGAGGGAATTAGACTTACCATCAGTAGTAGGTAGGCCCGTGGCACCAGCCACCCGTTGCAATAGTACAGCTGAAGGGTTTATGGATTAAAATAGGGCTGCCTAGGGCAGTTCGATGTTAAGTCTTCCTTCAGTTACGGTTCTTTTTCTATGCATACATCAACACCGAATATTCTTGGATATTCGTTACACATCTATTATCCCTTCACATCTGACAAGTCACAATACTCCCCATCTCTAGTTCTCTTTCTGTGTTCTTCGTGTCTAGGTCTGATGAAGGCAGATTTATTATTATTCGTTTATTGGCCTGTCCTGGTCTTGCAATAAAAAAAATAAAAAAAATAAAAAGCTGAAAGAATGAGGAGGGATATGGTTACGACAGAGTGGATAGGGATCGATATTTTGATATGGCTGGCTCTAGAGGTTGAGGTCATCACTTCGTAAGAAAACTTCTTTGCATGATGTAAGGAAGTACTTTTTTAGTGTAAGAGTAGCTGATGACTGGAATTCACTAAGCAAGGAGGTAGTTAATGCTAACTCAATTCATAGTTTTAATGACAAGTATAATAAGTATCACGGAGAATAAAAATGGAACCGGCCAGGTGACGAGGAGTTACGAGCATAGGGTTCTTTCCCATGAGTGCATACATGCACACAAGCGCACACACACATACACTCTAAAATCCATGGTGTAACATACAATATATCAATGTCATTAAAACAAGTGACAAACATCAAATAACACACCATGACATTATACCCTGAGATTACTTACCTATACAACATATGAAATTAAAATAAAGATGCCACCACCACAGAATACAAACAATATTTCATGCTCAGTGATAGAATATACAAGCCCTGCTTGGGCTCCTCACCTCAGTAAAATACACCACAACACCATACAGACTATACAAAACAAAGCCCTATAAATAATCAATGGCTGCACCTACAGACAACTTGAATCAAGAAAGTCCTCAAAGTTAAAGATCATCTTGACATGAAAGGCACAAATACTTGCCTCCACAAACCAACTACACCCACTCCATTACATGAAAGAATACTCACCCACAGGAATGAATATTAAAACAACACCTGGTACACGATTTCCAGCACAAATACTGTCATCTCTTCCCCATTAGCCACCCAACCTTCCTCCACAATCATATCCATACATTCAACAAGCCATTCCAAATAGTAAGTCAATGATACCACGCAGCTGTGCGCTCCATTACCCCAACATCCATCTTTCTGAATCCTTCATTCCCCATGAGAATAAAGTCACCTAGCCAGGCTACGATGTTTCAGTAAGGCAATCTACACAAGGACAGTTTCCATACTCTGCATGTTCTACATAGGAACACCAAAAACAATGGTTATCTAAGCAAGCTATTCTAAAACATGATTTATGACAACCCACTCACAAATAAATTAATTCTTCAATCACTGCTACTTTCATATCCACTCCATCTGTAGAATTTTATCCCTCAAAAGATATATACTGTGTCTATAGCGACCCAATTCATGGCTGAACTTTTACAATGACTTTTTTTTTAACTAATAACCTTTACTAGCACAAAGTATTTCCCTGGTGAAGAAGCTGACAACACGGCCTGATTGCCTTCATTCATTTACAAATTGAGGAACCATGACACCATTAATACAATTCACTGCAACCCTCCTATTAGTGTGTAGTACAATGGTAACGCGCTGGCTTCGCATTCACAAGGTCGAAAGATCGGTTCCCGTCCAAGACAGAGAGTTTAAGCAGTTTACTGGCAGGTACTGTTGTGGTTGGGCACCACAGTGGGGGGTTGGGGCTTGCCCCAGCTGACAAATACCCATTGTATAATGAAATGGAAATAAAGGTTTATTATTTTTATTATTATTATTATTAAATATCATCCAACGACTTCCTGAGATATCTGGACCCATAAAGGTGAAAGACCAAATTTTGTACTTTCAAAGATAACTGATCTAACAAATTTACTGTATGATGTCACTACAACTGCAAGTATTAGGTTCAGTAAGAAAGTTGCCGAGCCAGATTACATTTTCATAAAGAGAGCAAAACGTGTAAGTACATTAATGTTATCAATGAATCCTGCTTACCTTTAGTGCGTGTCGTTCCCCTAGGGGGTCAAGCAGCTCTACAAAATTGGAATAAGCATTCCTCCATCCATCCTCCATAATATGGCTAAAGAGCGCTTTCACATTATTCTTGAAATCGACAAACATTGGAGAATTGAGGAAGTTCTCTGCAGCATCCCTGAGCTTGATTTTTTCACCGGATTTGTCAGTCACCGTGGCATTGAAGTAGAAAAAAGATGCCCACAAGCCCAAAAACAGGGAACTACAAACGGCTAAAATTACCAGTCGTCTGTTGGCAAAGAGAGAAAGAATAAGGTTGTGTTAAATATTCTGGAACAAACTGGCAACCTTTATCATTTGGAAGAATATCACCTCCATAAGTTATATATTATATATAAATAAATATGTAAGCTTCTGGCTTAGGTTAAGTAGTTACAGTTATATTATACTATACACAAAAAATAAATACGAAACACACAACATATTGTCGCAGAACTAACTATACAGAATATAATGACAACATTGGGTGTCAAATAAAAGAGCTGCATAGCCCATGATATATGAAAAATTTATATATATCCTATAGAGAATAAAAGGTACCTGATATGATTTTAATGATATACATGAAGTGACAACTGAATAGAGAAATTAAGTTAACATATCTCAGCAACTCTATATGTCTGCATCTATAAACATAGGAGCACAGTATTATGCACCACCTTGTTATCATTCACATCCTTATTAGTGGAATACATAAATATTTAGCATAGAATGACTTCCCTGTTACCCCCCCCCCAAGAAATGCTTAATTATGAGAAATAAAGTGTCTCCCTGATGCTCATGCATTGCACAACAAAGTGAACAACACCACAAGAAAAAGAAGATAAAGCTTTAAAAAACTCAAAACAGGTATCGTATGTCATGTATATTTACAATGTACTATGCATTTCATAATTAAACAGCTGCAGAGCTCATATAGAAAAGCAGCAACACAATATGGCTCAGGCTATACAGTAGAAATACAAACAGTATCTGAATATACTGCAGAGTACTTCTCTCAATATGACCTCTGCTTTACAAACAAAAGAGCATATCATCATCATTATTAAACCTACTTCCAAAGAGGCTTTTTAGAATAAGGTGTTCGTCTCCATTTCTTTTCCTGTTGATTGAAGAGCCACGCAGATAAAAGAGCACTCCAGTTGATTAAAGGAGGATGGAATATGGAAAATGGAAACACTGCAAATGCACCGATCATTGGCCATTTCAGACCTCCTTCCTCCCGGCCTATGTTACCAATATTCCACACAGCTGAATGAATGATAATATAGGAAATTACAATATTTCCACTTTTCATCTAAAAAGAGTAAGTATATTGTATTGCAAACTTTTTGAGATCACATCTGTAATAATGAATTGAGGGAGAAGGATCTTTAAAATACCCTTCCCAAACCAACCTCTTTTGCAAGTACAACACAAAAAAATAGACTGGTCCCCTACTCCCATATCCCATATGGAGTACTCCTTTTCTACAACACATAAGAAACAAAAATATGGATTTCTTTCACCAGGAATATACCTGTGAGTTTCTTGCATAAACATGAAAGGTATATAGGGGTAGAATTCTTTCTCCCACCTCCAAAGACGAATATTAAAAGCACCAGCATCTGTGCTATCCTCCAATAATGCTATAAATACTATTTTTAGTAGCAATGTGAAGCCGGATTCAAACCCCATGTCTACAAGATTACAAGTTTAACACAGGTTAAAAATCTTACCTAAAGCAGTTCCAATGGGGGCCAAGTGAGTCAACCAGACTAGAGAAAATCCATAGATTTCTTCCGTGGGTACAGCAGAAGTTATAAGATAACTCCATGAATTACCCACCAGGATTTGGCCTACAAAACGCACCAGATTGAAAGGAGGCTGGAGAGAAGGAAATTATCACTGAATTCTCTGATTTTGCTACATCAAAACCCAGCTGTTAATACGCAGTTAGTGTCAGTTAAGGAATAATGAACTGAATATCACCGTACATTTCCAAGCATATAACAACAGGTTTTAGGTGAACACATGTTTACACATATAAGGCCCAGCAACTAATCAATATAACCAAAATTCACATTCCTAACATTATCGTACTGTGACAATAATACTTGAGCCATTAAGTAGAAATATCAGTGGTTGACTCCCGTCATGATATTATTCTGCTGACATGCATAATGCATACATCTTAATAAAAAATACTTCTTACTTTTGAACATTTCGCAATAGTATTTTACAAACCAAAAAGTTTATGAGGGACAGAATGGGACTGAATAAGTACAAGTCATGCCTTACATCTCATGGGGGGTTATTTTCTTGACACTTCCATGGAAGGTAATTGGTAAGGTAACTCTTGAATTAGCTAACCAAAAATCTATACTTAACATTATGAATTCGGTTTTACGTCACACACTCCCTTTTCTACTAAGGGCTAGGATGGTTGCCTTCTTGCGAAGGAATTGTTTTAGCAGATGTAATCGTTACCCTGAGTGGATGCCCATACTAACCTCAGTCCGTGACGGGGCGCGAACCCTCAACCTGCCGCCTCAGAGTCGCGAGCGTTACCATTTTGCCACGGAGACTACAAAAATCTATACTTAACATTAGTTATGTAAAATTAAAAACTAATAAAGATTGGAAACAAAATGCAATAGTCAATGCATTATTAGCAAATAACACATTCTCCATGGTAATGATATCCAAACTTTTCAAAAACTATTCTATTGTAAGCAATCTAACAAGCGGGTGAAAACCTCCTATCTATCCTGTAGCTGCAGCAGAGCTAAGAGGAGTTTATAAATCCTTTACTCGAGTCTAAACTCCCAGGCGTTTCCAAGAAAAAAATTAGACCAGCCTGTATTCGTCTTTGAATATTTCTTTACTATCTTTAGCTATCTAAAGAATATTTGGGACATTTGATAAAATTCAATTTATGAAGTACAGAAGCTCCCCTACTTACTGACAATTGAGTTATGAACATTCACGGATACGAACAAAAACCTACCCTTTAAAACATGTACTAATGTATGTACAGTATTACTGTACTATACTGCATTATTACATTAATATTACTATATTAAAATTCACTAATACTCTATACTTTATGTTTTTTTGTAGAAGTTGAGTGTCTTTAGCCTAAGTACTGTACAGTACTGCATATGCATGTACTGTACAGTACTTTTTTTTTTAAATCCTTTACTCGAGCCTGTACTCCCAGGCATTTTCAAGAAAAAAATTAGACCAGCCTGTATTTGTCTTTGAATATTTTTTTACTATCTTTAGCTATCTAAAGAATATTTTGGACATTTGATAAAATTTAATATATGAAGTACAGAAGCTCCCCTACTTACAGACAATTGAGTTATGAACAATCACAGATACGAACAAAAACCTACCCTTAAAAACATGTATTAATGTATGTATTACTGTACTATACTGCATTAATACATTAATATTACTGCATTAATACTCTATATTTTATGTTTTTTTGTAAAAGCTGAGTGTCTCTGGCCAAAGTACTGTACAGACTGCATGTACTGTACAGTACTTTTTTTAACCTAAACACAACTTACTAATACAGTAACCCCTCGTTTATCGCGGGGGTTCAGTTCTGGGACCGGCTGCGATAGGTGAATTTCCACGAAGTAGGATCACCCTATATACATAGGTATTTTACATTTATTTTTATGTTTACTGTATAAACCCTCCCTGCGCTGTTAAAAAACCACCCTTTACTTTATACATAACAGCGTGCAAACATAAATTTATATGCCCTGTGGTGATGGGCACAACATCAAAGAATAGCTCCAATGTATTCCCTGCGTTTCGTAAGAGGCGACTAAATGTGGACGGGGCGAGAGAACTGGGAATTCCCCCCTTGTATTAACCTCCTGCGAGACGTCAAAGAAGAAGGGGAGTAGAGGGGAGAATATCTTCTCCCCAAACTCTAGTCTTGGGGTGTCTAAATGTGCGTGGTTGTAGTACGATAGACAGCAAAAGATGTGAGATTGGATATATGTTTGGTAGGAGGAGGATGGATGGATTGGCATTGTGTGAGACGAAGATGAAAGGAAAAGGAGAAGTGGCATTTGGTGATGTGACAGGTAGGGTATCTGGGGTTAAAAGGGGGAGAGCGAGAGTAGGTGTGGCATAATTGCTGATTGAATGGATGGTAAATAAGGTAGTGGAATGGAAAGAAGTGTCATCTAGGCTTAACTCTATCAAATAAGGTAGTGGAATGGAAAGAAGTGTCATCTAGGGTTAACTCTATCAATATATTAGGAATCCATATAGCCTCTAACTTGTCTTGGAGGAATCACATAATCCAAATTTCTAAATCTTAATCCAAAAAATTGGAGGTTTTGTTTCGTTTTCGTTATTACTTTTCCTCATTGCAGTTACTTAAAATTTACAAAGGTCTTATCCGCCCCTGCTTAGAATACTGCTCACATATCTGGGGTGCTTCTTCCTTTACTTATCTTCTTGATAGGGTTGAATCTAAGGCAGTCAGACTCATTAATGATCCTTCTCTTACTTCTAACCTGGATTCTCTCTCTCTTCGCCATAAGGTATCTTCCCTTTCGCTTTTCTATCGCTACTACTTCCATCGCTGCTCTGATGAGTTAGCGAGTTGCATCCCTCCTCCACTGCCGAGGCCGCATAACACTCGCCAAGAAGCCTCTTCTCAAAGGTACTGTGTGGAGATTTGTAGCTCGCGGATTGGTCGGTGCAGCGACTGCTTCTTCCCATCTACCTCCAGACTCTGGAACTTTCTTCCTCCTTCTGTCTTTCCTAATTCTTATGACCTTTCATCCTTCAAAAAGCAGATCTATCGTCATCTCAGAGCCTAGTCCTCCATATCTCTGGGTTCTCTTTACTTTGACTGTTTTTTTCTGTCTGTCGTTTTCCTTTGTGTGACATTACCTCATCTCTGCCTTGCCCTTAACTTTTTTCTTTTTCTTCGTCTTGGTATTTTCTCGTGCCCGGGCCTTTGTTGATCAGGGCAGTTTCTGCCTGTCCAGGTGTCACACTCTTAAAAAAAAAAAAAAAAAGGATAGGTAGGGAATGTTGGGCTTTAGTTAGTGCATATGGGCCAGGATGTGAGAGAGGTGAGGAAGAGCGGGATGAATTCTGGAATGAGTTAACTAGGTGTGTGGATGGTCTGAGTAGAAGGAACGATGTAGTTGTGTTGGGGGCTTTTGTTAGTGCATATGGGCCAGGATGTGAGAGAAGTGAGGAAGAGCGGGATGAATTCTGGAATGAGTTAACTAGGTGTGTAGATGGTCTGAGTAGAAGGAACGATGTTGTTGTGTTGGGTGACTTAACAGCCAGAGTGGGTGATGGAGAGGTAGAAGGTGTTGTAGGAAGTATGGGGTACCAGGTGGGAATGAGTGGCGAGACTGGTAGATATGTGTGTGGAGCAAGAGTTGGTGATATGTAATAGTTTTTTCAAAAAGTTAATAAATAAGTTTACATAGATGAGAGTGGCAAATGGAAGAGTGAAAGAAAGAGCATTGACAGATTATGTGTTGGTAGCAAAGAGCATGATTGGTAGAGTGAAAGATGGGCATGCATTTAGGGGTGTGGCTGTTGGGACGTCTGATAATTTTTTGGTTGAAGCAAAAGTGGTAGTAGCAAAAGAGTGGGGAAATTGAGTGGGGGGATGTAGAAGGGAAATGGTGAAGGTGGAACAGATGAAAAAGCCAGAGAAGAGACAGGAATATCAGGACAGGTTGAAAGTGGCATATGACAGGGTGAAAGAAAGAGAAGTTGGGGAGTTAGAGGAGGAATGGGGGTTGATGAAAGAATGTTTTGTAGGACATGCAAGTGATGTGTTTGGAAAGAGGTTTGTTGGAGGTGGCATGAGGTGGGGCAACGAGTGGTGGAATGAAGGGGTGAAAATAAAGGTGGAAGAGAAAAAGAGGGCTTTTGAGGAATGGCTGCAGTGTAACAGTAGGGAGAATTATGAAAGGTATAGGGAGAAAAATGTGGAATCCAAGCGGAAGGTAGAGGAAGAGAAGAGGTAGGCATAGGTTAGGTGGAGACAGGATTTCAGTACGTCATATGAGGAGAATAAAAAGAAGTTTTGGAAAGAAGTGAAGAGAATAAGGAAGGGTGGATCGAGGATGGAAGAGACAGTGAAAGATGTGAATGGCCAGATGTTAAGAAAGAAAGATGCAAGGAAAAGATGGGCAGAATATTTTGAGTACTTGCTGAATGTTGAGGAAGATACAGAGGCAGCTATAGTGGCAGTGGGGGGTGTTCAAGTGCCAGTAATGGGAGATGAAAATGAGAGATTACATGAGAGGAGGTGAAAAAGGCATTGTATGAAGCGAAAGCAGGTAAAGCACCTGGAATGGATGGTGTGAGAGCGGAGATGTTGAAAGATGGGGGTGTGACTGCATTGGAATGGTTACTGAGAGTATTTAATACATGCTTTATGTTGTCAATGGTGCCAGTGGAATGGGTGATTGCTTGTATAGTGCCCCTATACAAAGGTAAGGGAGATGTGTATGAATGCAGTAATTTTAGGGGTATAAGTTTGTTGAGTGTGGTAGGTAAAGTGTATGGTAGGATGCTGATTAATAGGATTAGGGATAAGACAGAAAATATGATTGCGGAAGTGCAGAGTGGTTTTAGGAGAGGTAGAGGTTGTATAGATCAGATTTTTATAGTTAGGCAGTTATGTGAGAAATATGTAGCTTAGGGAAAGGATGTGTATTTTGCATTTTTGGATCTGGAGAAAGCGTATGATAGAGTTGATAGAGGCAATGTGGAATACTTTGAGGGTATATGGAATTAATGGTAAACTGTTGCATGCAGTGAAGAGTTTGTATGAGGGCAGTAGAGCTTGTGTTAGGGTAGGGAATGAAGTGAGTGAGTGGATTCCAGTGAGTGTGGGATTGAGACAGGGATGTGTAATGTCACCATGGCTGTTCAATTTGTATACTGACGGAGTTGTAAGAGAGGTGAATGAGCGAGTGCATGGTCGAGGTTTGAGAATGGTAGATGGAGATGATAACAAGAGGGAGCTGAATCAGCTGCTGTTTACAGATGATACTGTGGTGGCGGCAGATTCAGAAGCGGAGTTAGTTAGTGTCAGAATTTGGAATGGTGTGTGAGAGAAGGAAGTTGCGAGTGAATGTGGGAATGAGTAAGGTTATGAGGTGTACAAGAAATGAGGATGGTGCTGGATTGAATGTTATGTTGAGTGGAGAGACACTTGAGGAAGTTGATTACTTTAAGTATTTAGGCTCGGTTATATCTGCAAATGGTGGCGTGGAAGCAGATGTGTGTCACAGAGTGAATGAAAGATGTAAAGTGTTGGGTGCGTTAAACGGAGTGATGAAGAATAGAGGGTTGGAAATGAATGTTAAGAAAGTTTTGTATGAGAAAGTGGTTGTGCCAACTGTGATGTATGGATCAGAGTTATGGGGTATGAAAGTAAGTGAGACGCAAACTAAATGTGTTTGAGATGAAATGCCTGAGGAGTATGATTGGTGTATCTCAGTTGGATAGGGTTAGGAATGAAGTGGTGAGAGCACGAACGAGTGTGAGGAAAGAATTTGCAGCCAGAGTAGATATGAATGTTCTAAGATGGTTTGGCCATGTGGAAAGGATGGATGATGAAAGACTGCTTTAAAAGGTGATGAATGCGAGAGTTGATGGGAGAAATGCTAGAGGGAGGCCTAGGTTTGGGTGGATGGATGGAGTAAGGAGAATCCTGAATGATAGGAAGATGGATGTGAGGGAAGCAAGTGAGCGTGCTAGGAATAGGAATGAGTTGTGAGCGATTGTGATGCAGCTCTGATGGGCATCTGCTGTTACCATGGGGCTGCATCTTACAGAGGTAGCCCGGTGGTAGGGGCAGTAGAGGAGTTGGCAGTTATGTAGCAACACAGGTTGTGGAAGAGCAGGGAGGATGGGCTGTGGCACTCCAGCAGTGCCATCTGAATGGTCGCTAGCTCCCTCGTCATTGCCCATAGAGCTAAGTAATCCCCTTATTGTTTTCTTTCTTTCTTTTTTTCTTTTTTTATGTTGGCTACCCCCCAATTGAAGGAGGAAACAGCCAAGGTAGATAGAATAGATAGGTAAAATTATCGTGAATGAGGTGATAATGATGTAACATACTCATATACATAGCTATTTTACATTTATTTTTACCATTACGGCTGCTTTTTGCAAGAGAAGAACATGGTAATGGGGAGTTGCTGTCGCTGTTTCTTCTTTTGTTGAAGAATAGTCGTGTAAGGAATCATGGAATCGTCGAGAAGATAGCAGAAGGTCACCGAACGAACCATATTATCGTCGTGTTTTTGTGAGAGGTGTTGGGCTGCTTTCATATATTTATACATGGCTTCCAGACGTTCGAGTGTGAGGCCAGGTTCTTCAATTTCTTCGTACGTTTCCTCTGGTTGTTCTTCTTCCTCTTCTTCGCTCGCTGATTTTGTCATTTCCTCAAAGTCTTCATTAGTCAAAGGCTGCGAGTGGCAGTCGATCAGTTCATTCACGTCTTTGTGAGTCATATCTTTAAAGCCTTATCCTCCTAGCAATGTAGCCAACTTCACAGCTTTTGCAACGGCCGAGTTATAGACTTCATCAGGAGCGAATCCCTGGTAGTCGTAGATGACTTCGGGCCACAATTTCTTCCAGCTAGCATTGATTGTGGCTGGCTTCTTCTCACTGATTGCATTCTGAATATTTTGAAGGCATAGCAATCATGTAATTAAGCCAGTAAGTCTTTATTGAGAATTCTTTATCCGAATCCATGGATTCAGCCAGGTTCGCCAGGGCATTTCATGTGTTGAGGGCCTTGAACGCACAAATAACGCCTTGATCCATAGGCTGAATCAGTGATGTCATATCTGGGGGCAGGAACTCTACTTGAACACTGTCATATTCGAGATCAGTTGCGTGGCAACCAGCATTATCCATCAGAAGAAGGACTTTAAATTCAAGGCCCTTTTCCGCAAGATAAATTTTGACATGAAGGATAAAGCATTGGTGAAACCAGTCTGATGTGAGGCTTTTCGTGATCCAGGCCTTAGGGTTATGCATCCAATACACTGGCAACAGATTCATATTCTTATTCTTCAAAGCCCTAGGGTTCTTTGACTTGTAGATAAGCCCGGGCTTTAACATGAAGCCCGCAGCATTCCCGCACATGATGAGGGTAACACTGTCATTGTGCGCTTTAAATCCTGGGGCTTTAGCTTCTTCCTTGAAGAGAAAAGTGCGATGGCATTCTCTTCCAAAATAACCCAGTCTCATCCATGTTAAACACTTGCTCAGGAGCATATTCCCCTTCAGCGATAATTTTCTTAAAATCGTTGTTCACATAATCTTCAGCTGCAGCTGTATCTGCAGAGGCAGCTTCGCCATAAACCGAAACACTCTTTAGGCCATAGCGTTTTTGAAATTTGGCGAACCATCCCTTTCTTGCCACAAACGAGCTTTTCGTCGGTGGAGAATCGCTGGAGGGTTCTGGTTGTGGGTCGTCGATATCTTCTTCTGTCTCCTCCTCTCCACAGTCGCCACTTTCGTCGTCGGGTTCGTTTGCAACGAATGTATCGTCCAGCTACTTCGCCTTTGTTTGTATGATATTGGTGTCTATGCTGATGTTCTTCTTTCTGCAATCAGCAATCCACATGGCCAAAGCAGATTCCATCCGCAGTATTGTCTTATTGCGGGGTGTTACGACCCTCGTCGCTGTTGTACTAAATGAAATAGTCGCTGTTTTCCCGACATTTGCCTCGTCCTTTTTGGTGTAGCGAAATGTAGATTCGATGAGGCCAAAATGGCAGCCGACATCCGCAAACCTTTTTCCTTCTTTCAGCATATCTAACACTTTTACTTTATCTGTTATGGTTCACATCTTCCTTTGCCGCTTAGGCTCACTACCAGAAGCCTTAGAAGATGAAGGATGCTTGGGAGGCATTGCAGAGGTTGAAATACGTGAGTAAAGAAATCACAAGTACAACGTATAAAGAAGTACAACGTGAACGGTGCATATGTGAGTTAGACTGAATGGGTGAGGCGAAACAATGGAAGATGGTGGGAAAACCAAGCTTCAATCAAAAAGCCAAGCAGACCCCATGATACAGAACATACAAAAAAATAATTATGTGACTCGTTGTCTCCCACCCTTTCAGCCAATAGCATCCCATGAACTATCTCACGTAGGTGCGAGCCTTTGCGTTTTCCAAGACGCCAATACAGTGTACGCTATCATATAGTAATTTACATGGTTTTACATGTAATGCTATTATCTGTTATTATCTGTTATGGTTCACATCTTCCTTTGCCGCTTAGGCTCACTACCAGAAGCCTTAGAAGATGAAGGATGCTTGGGAGGCATTGCAGAGGTTGAAATACGTGAGTAAAGAAATCACAAGTACAACGTATAAAGAAGTACAACGTGAATGGTGCATATGTGAGTTAGACTGAATGGGTGAGGCGAAACAATGGAAGATGGTGGGAAAACCCAGCTTCAATCAAAAAGCCAAGCAGACCCCATGATACAGAACATACAAAAAAATAATTATGTGACTCGTCGTCTCCCACCCTTTCAGCCAATAGCATCCCATAAACTATCTCACGTAGGTGCGAGCCTTTGCGTTTTCCAAGACGCCAATACAGTGTACGCTATCATACAGTAATTTACATGGTTTTACATGGTGCAATACTGTGAGTTATGTTTAAATTTATGTTTTTTACTATTTTTTACTGTTTTATTATTCTTAGACTAGGGAATACTTTTTTATCAATAAAATAATGAAAATACAGGAAATTATAATATGTGTACTAGCTCACGTAGGTGCGACCCTTTTCGTTTTCCAAAGCTCTGATACCGGTATCGTATTTTACATGGTGCAATAGTGTGAGTATTTATGTTTTTTACTATTTTTTACTGTTTTATTATTCTAAGGCTAAGAAGAAAATTTTTTTGTCAATAAAATAATGAAAATACTGGAAATTTTAATATGTGCTAGCTCACATAAGTGCGACCCTTTGCATTTTCCGAAACGCCGATACCAGTATCGTACTTTCTATGGTGCAAAGTTACATGTTTATATTTATGTTTTTTTACTATTTCTTACTGTTTTATTATTCTTAGGCTGGGAAATAAATTTTTTTATCAATAAAATAATGAAAACAAATATTTTTCAATAAAATAATGAAAATACTGAACATTTTAATTTTTTAATATTTTAATAATCTTGCATATACCCAGGGGAAAAAAAAAAGCTCGCCAAAAAAAACCGCGATGCACTGAATTAGCAATAGGTGAACTGCAATATAGTGAGGGGCTACTGTAATTCTACTTACGAACGGACTTCTGCAACTTAACTTGTTTGTAAATTGGGGAGTGTCTCAGACACTCCAACTTACGAACAAGTTAGGTTCCATAAGTTTGTTCTTAAGTAGAAATGTTTGTAAGTTGTGTTTAGGATAAAAAAAAAGTACAGTACAGTACATTCATATGCAGCACTGTACAGTAATTAGGTTAAACAAATTTAACTACAACATAAAGCATAAAGTATACAGTAAAAATGAAGTTTAATACATTCTTAAGTTGATATTTTGTATGTACAGTACTAAGTACAGTATATGTTGGTGAATCACCAGAGAGAACTGCAACAATTACTCAGAGTTTCAGGACCCTTTGTTTCTGATATTCTCGTTGAAGAGAGTGATAAGGAGATTCTTCTCCCAAAGAGCTGATGCTCTCTTCTCCAGAAGTGTTTTCAACAATGAAGTACCTTTTGCTTTGGAATATGAATTGAAGATAACTATCCAGAAAAGTGTCTTCAGGAAAGATTGTCTTGTACTTAGTGTGTGACACTGATGCTTCACCAACATATGAAATATTCAGATATTTCTTCACTACCATTTAATTTTTTTCTAACCTCGGAAAAGCACCAAGGAATAGCAAGTTACAAAACAATCTTTAATGAAGACACTTTTCTGGGAAAAGATATTTGGACCTCTCTGGAAGTGGAATTCTTGGTTTTCGTCTTTTTTCAAGAGATTTGCTTTCATCAGTGAATACAATTGGTAGGTTTTTGTTCATATCTGTGAATGTTTGTAAGTAGGGGAGCGCCTGTACTTTCTACTTCTCTCAAAACTACAAATTGGGCTTGGTGTGAAGTGATGGTACCCATAGTCAGCTTAGTCATGAGCACAATTTTGCCATATAAGGATACGAAATCTTTAGCTTTTCATCTTTTAATTTTATAAAAAAAATATATTTTGAAGCAGTGCAGTGTCCAGACAACATAATTATAAGAAAAACGAGTCATACTGTCATGAAGTCCTGTTAAAAATTGTCATGAAATGAAAAGAAAAAGTTACTCAACGTGATAATTAAGTTTCTAGTAGAAAGACCACATTTAATGAGTCACTCAGTAAACTGAACAAAACTGTGTACGTACATTGAATACATTTGTTCCCAGCTTTACATTAAAATGACTTATAACCTAATCAGGTAATTAGAAGTCAAAATCACACAATGATAACAAATATAAGAGAAAAAATTATCCATGATTCCACACTACATTCCCTTATAAGAATGTAGGTACAGTATTACATATTAATATATCAACACTAGATAGAAAACTAATGATATCTAAACAGAATAATATGGCATGCAGAACTATGACGGACGAAATATACAAGGCACAAAATCATACCCAAGCTACAATGAAAAGGCAGACATCAATAATCAATTTACCTTAGTACTTCTCCTCATTCTCTCTGTGAGATCCTTCATGTACGCTTCATCATCATTGGAATCTTTGACGTAAGTAGGCATACGAAAGAAGTCCCTCGCAAACCCTACTCCTAAATAGCCACCAAGAGTGCAAAACCAGGTGAAAGCCTAAAACAGTAACGAAAATTAATACAATATCTTTTTTATTATTTTTGAGACACCATATCTACTGAATCCAGTAGCATGGTTACAACTGAAGAGAAAAAGGAGAGAGAGCCAGACTTCATCAGACCCTGCTTATCTTCACCTTTCCATCACTATTTTTGTGGTCACAAAAACTCATTGAAGGGAGAAGCTTATGTTAGCCCTTCTCCCCAATATCCCTCTTGGTCAGCACTTATGACACCCTCGTCATATAAAAAATGTGTATTTATATCAGTATCTGCAAGATTTCTATCTTGTAGTTATTGGCAGTTACATATTACTGTCAATATCTGTTCAAAGTTTGGCTTCAAGAGAGTGCAATATCCAATAGATTAAAGAAATGTAGATTACCAATTAAGCTCTTCGTATAAAATTAAGCATCAGTTTTGTAAGTAATCAAAAGGTTTATGATAAATCAGAATATCTTTTGTAATTACACCTGATAGTGACCTGCATCCACACAATCTATCTGGGACTTTAAAACATATTACTTTTTGACTAAAATTCAAGAAAGAATTATATCTTCAATGACATTCCTCTTTAAATGGTATAGCTCCACGGTAAATACTTTAACGTGAACTAACAATAAACACCAAATTTAGTTGGGAGATCTCAATCCACCAAAGTAGTAGATAACAACACTAATGAGCCAAGACATACGATGAGGAGACGAGTAGCTAAGGTACCCTAAATAATGAAATAATTACAGCTTATATGCAACACAGATCTACTATAATCTAAGTCTCTGTAATATCCATCAACCAGTTTAAAATCTTTGTATATGTCATTTATGCATTTCAAAGGTATGCAACAGATGGAAAAGTTTTGAAAACTGAAGCCCCACGTTACATTACATGACAAAAGTATGTCACTGATTCCAGAATTATTATTTTATCACTCCAAGCAATGCTTCATCTGACAAGGAGACAAAGGGAATATCTTTCCTCTAGGCCCAGCAAACTCATGATATAATGGATGGAACCCATGAAAAACAGGTAAGTGCCCACAAACATTGCTCCTGCAGCTAAGATACTTAAAATTGCATAAATATACAGTAAGCTGTTGAACAGTTTCAGTGAGGTACACATATTGTAATCATACAAGTTTAAGAATAGTTTTTGTGAGGTACACATATTATATTCAACAGTTTCAGAGAGGAATACCTTCTGTATTTAATACTTTAAGACAACATGCAGCACATACACCTGTCAGCAAAGTTGTTGCAATGGAAGAGTTTCTTCCATCAAAGTAAAAGATTTTTTGTCCTTTGATAATCACCTTCAAAATTCATTGGCTTTTCTGGTATAACAGGTGTTTAAGATCAACCCTGGAGAATAAACCCATTTGCTACAGTGAAGGAAACTTTTCTTAAGCACTATATCTCTTTTAAAGTTTACATAAGAAACTTGGTGTCTTCAAGTCTTGGAAATATTATGCACTGTCAAAAATTAACCCACAAAAAAATATCTATACCTTAATAACTTGAGTAAATCCTGCTTGCATTTAAACAGCAACTCATACTAAAATGACACAGCTTTTGCAAGCTTAGTTGCATCGTAACATATCAAGTAGAAAAACTGATACCTCAAATCTTGTAATATTATCAGTGGCTTCTCATTCTTATGTCTATCTAAATAGAAGGACCATAATTTACACTTATTAGTGGATCAAGTCATTCTTAAGTACTACTTGCATTATTAATTACAGATGCGCATCGCTTAATGTTCATCCATCTAAGAGTCCATAACACGTACAACTGTCCCCTTAGAGTAAAAATTATGATTGCCTAATGAATCATAGCAGATGTACGCAGATGTCAGGTGGGCATTTCAACAATATATACACCATTTTTTGACTCCCTCACTAGCAGCAGCAGATGTTACTGGGCATAAGGTGACAAGAGATAAGGATAAAGTTTTGGAGGATGTTGAAAAGTAAGCTTAGCAAAAGGCTACAAGACTGAGGAAAAGGAAAAGGGATTCATATCCGATATGGATTGATGACCTAAACTGATGACCAGTCCCAGACCCCTCTCAGCACTATGAAGCTTTCAGCCGAGGAAAAAAAAGATTTGACAAGCAAAAAAAGCGAGAAGGACCTGATTGCAACGTAGAATAACGTTGGTATTCATTACATAATATGAAGGTGACTGGTGAGCTTATAAGTACTAAAGTGAAGGCTGCCAAAGAATATGTAGAAAATTAGGAAGAACTCATTATGAAGAATGACTATCTGCCAAAACAGATGTTATTTTGGAAAGTCAAGCTTGAGAGTGCCTTCAATCACAAGGAGGCCAAGACAGTGCTAAGACAGAATGACAGTATTCTCAGTATGCAATGTACCAGGGTATAAGTTCAAATGCATTGTGATTTCACGCAGTGAAGACCTCATGGTTTTTAATAAAGTTCATGTGCATATACAGCCTGTCTAAAAGGGAAGCATTCAAAAGGCATGGATAACCTTACAACATTTTCAAAATGCCTTTTTCGATTGCTTTGCCAGTGAAAAGTAAAATTACTGTATGGAAAAAGTGGTACTATTAAAAATTTTGTGACTATGATCACGTTCCTGGATAATCTTTTTTTTTACCGTAGAATTGCATATCAACATTAAATTGTGGTCTTTTTCCTCTCAAGACAAGCTCTTTATTTAGTATGATGAAATCACTGCAGCATTCAAGACCCATTACTTGAGGAGGGGCCTTTACTGAGGCCATTGACACAAAAGAAGAGGCTGCAGGCAAGATAGTGATGAAGAAATACAAGATTTACGACTGTATCAAGAACCTTGATTGAGCTTGAAATTAAGTTCACTTCAATAAATGCATAACATCTGAAGAAAGCACTGAAGAAACAAGTCCATGACTTCAGAGGCTTTAGCCAAAGATGAGGAGACATTGATCATCAACAAAGCTATTGTTCAGCAGGTTAGCAATTCTAATCTTGAGGAGGATGAAGAAGACATTTTGAGGAGGTTCAAATACTCGTTGATGAATTCACATATTAGGAATTACTGGAATAAGAAAAGGGCCATAGGGTTGAAGTAAAGGAAGTTGATGAAAAAGCCATGCTGTAAAGATTCATTGGGAGTTTTTAATAGCTGAGTTGTGGAGAGGCATCCCAGCACTGGACATATTATAGTCATAGGGATAAATCTTCATACTGTATTCGCAACATATGCAGAAATTTATGATGAAAAAATAAACAACACCAGCAATAAAATCTTAGATATCTTCTTGTAAAAACAACATTTTCTTCAGCTTTTCAGATGTTGGATAGAGTGAACTTTATGTACAAATGGAAAACAGTGATATTGATGATCCTACTGCTATTGATGTGTGTGCATAAAGAAATTTAAAAACTTAAAAGCATACAGCAAACTGTATTATTACAAAAGTATTTTCAATTACCTTTACAGGTTTTACATAAAAGTTACAATAATATAGAACAATGTGTGAAAAATTATTGTAGACAATGTAATGCATATGAAGAGTAATTACTGTGGAAGCTGACTTAAACCGGATGTTATGTATAACTTTTGAGCTGATTAATTCGTGCGCTTTGCATTGCGCTATTGTTTTGTTGTTTTCACTGGAGTACAACACGCCATGTCGGACATCTAAGTTTGAGTAATAAAACCTCCACTTTTCTCACGATTTTAAATGAATTATCCTCAACCATCTAATCATAGTATGGAACACCGGACTTCGAAGTAAGTCGGAAAACTTCTAAATTTGAACCTGTTAAAAAGAAATACTCTATAACATAGAAAAATTATCTAAGTCCTTAATCTAAGACATAAAAATAGTAAAATTACACTATTCAGTATTGCTTATCTTTACTACTGTGGTTGGCTTGCATCTGGATTACTGGATAACTTCAGGCCTCATATCCAACTTAGGGTCGCATGGCTTAACACCAGCAAATGAGAACAAGAACATGTGGGACACATTTTCTTCCCCCCTTTCCCATTTTCATGGCATTAAACAATCTTTTTACTTTCTCCTGAATCAACAGGAGACTCACTGGGATACACCATTGATGCTGGTCATCCAGCCAAAGAACTTATAACATCTTAATGTTGAAAGTATGTATCCACAGTGAATGAGCACGATAAACAATATGGTAGACGAGAGGTTAAGAAACAATGCCTTTACAATGGCACTTCTCTTAAAAATGCATTCTTAAATAAGTAAATAAAACCATTAACTTGATATATACATGCAGTATATAATAATGCAATTATGACTGTTCTTCCCCCAACCTCAACAAACTTTTTCGCATAAAGATCGTATTTATAGCTATGTAATTGGTAATTTTGTAAATAAATTAAATCTAATTCCTTCAAAGAACCAAATACATAATCAAATAAAATATAAAGCCCTTAACTTTATATATACAAATACAGCTGTGCTTCTAGAAGTGTATTTGTCCGTTGCATTCACAAACTGTTCAGCGCACGCACTTTGAATTTACCGCACAAGCCAGGTAGGACGAAAAATTTATTTATTGATAGTTTATTATTTATTGGACTCTGATGTAATAGCAGAACGACATGACTTGAAACAATGTTAAACGGGGACCCCCTGTACTCAGAAACAGCCTCAGATCCACTCAAACCTTCACAATGATATCTAAAACCAAGAGATACATGGTAACTGCAGCATACACATTGTACTACTGTACTGTATTAATGATGTTTTACAGTACTGGATGCATATTGTATCATTATTATTATCAATAAAGTGGTTTATACATGTATCATTATCTTTACTAGCTAGCCAGTACAGCATTTGTACATTATTGAGGACAATATATAAATTTCCATATGATGGTTGTCTAACATGCATTTGATATCCCAATCATAAAGTAGTAGTTTGTTGTGTTTCCCTGAAGTAGAACCAAAATTTTCATAAAATAGAAGCATTTTGGTCAGTTTCAAGACTGTCAACATTATTACCCTCTCCTTATCAAGCCTTCAGTCTCTATGTATTCGACATGCCCTTGACCTAGTTTCAATAGGAGTAAAAGACTTTCTTTCAATGATGCATACAGAGAGAAAGCCGTGATATATGCCAGAACGTTATTCGTGATAATCATAAATACAGTGCTTATAGGTTACTATTAAAAACTCATAATTTAGTAATTACTAGTTACTGTACTTATAAATGATAACACAAAATAAACTCAAAATCAACTATACATCAATATTAACTATAAAAAAATATACAAAAGTATTCAATACAACTGAAAACCACACAGTCATTACATATCACAATTATTATATATTCTCATAATCCTTCGATAAAATGTTAAATGCACAAAGTAAAATAGCAACTGTAAACTCTTACCTGTCTGTCCCGGCCAAGGTAAATTAAGTGTAATCCAAACCATCCTCCCATCAGCCATAGAAAATATGCTACACAAAGGCTCTTAGACATCGGTCTTCTGGGTCTGCGGGAATTAAATAATAACATATAATTATCATAATTAAGAGGGATTGGAGAGAGAAAAGTAAGTAATTCCTTCCTTACTGGCTATTTTTTTCAACAAAACATATATCAGAAGTGAGTAACTGTAGAATGTGATGAAGCTCGGGTGATATTTTTTTCAGCTGTGTTACTCCTGCTGGATTCAGAAAGATATGATGTCATGCTTGCTAAAGTAAAGAGTCCACTATCAGAATCGCGATTATTATTACAATACAGTATATTACAATTTTGTAAAATGAACTTCTATTATTATTGCAAATTAAAAGTTACGACTCAGAATTATTTTCATAAAGGCTTCATAACATTCTGATAAAATCTATCTATATCCAGAAGACAAAAGCCACCAAGTTAGAAATGGAACCGAGTCCAAGAATCACGCCCATATCAAGGTTTTTCTGTTGAATTTTCCCAACAGAAACACCCCTCGTATGCCATGGTTCTCTGAGGGAGAAAAATGCAAAGGTGGAGAGGATTCTCAATCCTCTCACTCCTCCTCATAGAATTGATTTTCATGATAGGCAGTGGATATGATGATGGTATTCTTAATCCATGCCCCGGGAAAGAAGAAAATCCTGAGTAAAGAAATGCAAAAAATTAAGTCTGGTAAGTATAAGATGTTTATCTCCTCACTTGTAAAGAGCCTATCAACAGCATAAATCAAATATAATGCAAATTTCTTAAGAGTTGTTGTTAACAGACAGCAAACCCTGATGAAGTATTTGATATGGAAAAGCTGAGGCGTAGCTGAGTCACATCAGCTTTCCCCAGGGTGTCCATAACACTGACGTTTAATGTATAGGGTCTGGGAGTAACTGTAAAAAACTGCAAAACAATATGGAGTTGTCCTCTTCATTACCATAATGTGATGATATTGGTATCATGATTTGAAAACTACCCATCAATGAATAAGTAATATTCTTAACAGCAACAACACTATATATAAAAATGCATGTAAAGGAGAAAAAACATATATACGGTACTAATCGAAGCCAATTACTGTCTAAAGTCAAATGATATCTGCAAAGAAAATCTTTATATAGTAATTTTAAAATATTGCAGGTTAAGACAAGCAACGGGGCTCAACTTTCTCTTAGAACTAAATAAACGAACTGGAAGTTTGGTGGTCAGGAAATATGGTCTCTGATAATTTGGCTGGAAAACTCAGTTTCAAGATTAATATATAAGGCGACTTGATATGTAAAACATACATATATACGATATAAATTATACTTACCCTTTTACTGGACTCAAAATGCCTAACCTAAATGCTTAGGTTAAATTCGTTATGATATGATGTTCTTGAAAGCATCTGCACACACTTTAAAATCCTTAGCTTAAATTTATAATAATTTTATGACAAAACTTTATCAGACCAAAATTTGAGATCAAATGTTCTATTTTCTTTATTTACCTCTCAGAATATTAGCTGATATTAATATTTTCTTGCATTGATTCCAATCCTATTGGTTTCAATTTTGTTTACCATTAAATTTTTTTTAATGTTCTTCCATTAATTCCAAATCTTTTAATATCAGTTTTAAAAGGTAAAAACTCCATAATTTTTGCGACAAAATTTCCCACGACCAACCCTTCCAAAACGTATTTTCTAAGACCGAATTTCCCTAGCACCTAAGAGTTAAAGCTAAATGCAACCAGCCATACAGGAGAGTGTTGTTTTGGAAACTACTGCAGTACTTTCTTCCCACTATGCTTTCCAGCAATTTTTCCCACAAGATGCCATATTCTACTGAAGACAGAAAGGTTGGTCAAAATTAAACAGAAAGGGAGGAGGAAGGCTGCAAGGTTTAACCAAACTATGACAATCCAAATCTCTCTTAACTCAGCAGTTTAGTGCAAACAAAAATGTTCAAGGGTGGATGGGACTGCCAGATTTTCACTTCAGTTTCCGTTTCAGTGGGTACCATGATTTGAAAACTACCCATCAATGAATAAGTAATATTCTTAACAGCAACAACACTATAAAAATGCATGTAAAGGAGAAAAAAGCACATATATACTGTACTAATCGAAGCCAATTACTGTCTAAAGTCAAATGATATCTGCAAAGAAAATCTTTACATAGTAATTTTAAAAGCCACAGGATATCAGAATGTTTTAATTTTTGTATATTTTTCAATATCATTGCTTAAGCATTCGTAGTTAGTAAATATTATCAGTAATATTCGTGGCAAAGAAATCAAAACTTATAATTTGGAATACAGTTTTGCAATAACTGGAATATACAGAGCTAAAGTAAAGATATAAAAAATAATAAAAAAAATAACACACATCCTTCCATGATAGTAATTGAGATATTGGAATAAATAATTTTACACCAAAAATGAAAGATTCTATTACAGGTAAAAAATTAAATATAAAGACCTTGTTATTATGAATGCAAACTACAGTAACTGGTATTGACTATTATATAGAAATAGTACAAGTACTATTTATTGTAAAGTAATATTAACAATATCTCATAAGCATATATTAAGGAATTATTACATGAAGTCAGTGGGCAGTGATGCTTATGGCACTTAAGACAGAGATGGAATGGGCTATATCCTGTTCAGCAGAGGCCTTGACATCCAGGAGGTCGTGAAGTCTTCAAGAAATAGAAACAACTGACGTTCAGTAACGTGCAGTCTATCTAGACAAATGACAGTAAGAAAAATCATGCCCTCATGATGGGGCCAAGTTATACAGGAGAAACTTGGTGCCTGCTTCCTGAATTTTAGCATTAAGAAATGGCCACCTATGATTTACTATTCATATCAAGCACTAATGTGACTTTAACAAAGACTATACAGTTAGAAGCAGAAAAAGTCTTGAATTTTATAAGTGCAGGTAACTTCTTTTGGCAATAGAAACCATGCTGAGCCTGGTAGGAGATAACAATATGTATGAAATAAGAGAAAAATAAATAATCCTCTAAATATATATGGTTCTGTTGGACCCAAGAATGGATTTTCTTGCAAAAAAAAAAATAATTAGAAAACAATGCTGACCAAGTTTAAGAGGTGGCCAGTTGTCTTTTATAGATCCACATCAATACTGGTATTGAACGAGCACTACGAGATGTAAATAGAAGAATAACAAAAAATCATGGAGAGAAAACCAAGTTCAACATACATTGCATAAAAGAGGGACTTCTCAATACAATTATAATAGATAATTGGGAAAATTAAGAGCCAAAAAATATAATAATAAGATTAACTAAAGGATATGATATACGAAATGTTGAGGAAAACACTTGTTTTCTTAGCTTTGTTAAGTTTAAGAAGAGCTCAAACTTCAGTTTTCTTTCAATGTTCTGTTGGCAATAGACGAATTTTAAGTAAAATCTTTGAATTGGAAAATTTCTTATTTTTCTATATTTAGATAAAGCTAACTTCATCATATCTGGCCTAATCATAGCTACTCTAATACAAGCTAGTCTTTTATGCCTCCAATGAGTAAACATCAACAAATCAGAATGCATTTTCTTGAGTCCCCATGAAAAATAAAGACACAAATAAACTATGAAAATATTGGTTCAAAAATTCAATATCAAAATATCTACTCGATCTCTTCATGTGTAATGCTCATTTTCTTTGCAATTGATGCCTAAAGAATTAAAGGACTTCTCTGTAAAGAAAGATATATTCAGTAATCCCTCGTTTATCGCAGGGGTTCGGTTCCGGGACCAGCTGTGATAGGTGAATTTCCGCGTAGGATTTTTTTTTTTTTTTTTTTTTTTTTGAAAGATGATTATGACACCAGGACGGGCCAGAAAATGATAAAATAAAACAGCCTTTATCAGGCTGTAAAGAGAAACAGATGGAGAGTGTAATGACCTGTCAGATGTGAAGGGATTATAAAAGATGTGTAATAAATATCAAATTCTCTGCTGGGTTTTAATATACCTCTGCATTACTCGCGATAGGAGAAAATGCGCGAAGTAGCAGCACCATATTTATTACAGGTATTTTACATTTGTTTTTACCTTTATAAACCCTCCCTGCACTGTTAACAACTCACCCTTTACTTTATTAATAACAGCGCAATGAGTGTGACAGGTAATTTTACCAATAATAACAGCAAGCAAGCGTAAAGCTATATGAACGTGATAGGTAAGCTTACCGTGAATGACGTGATGATGACGTTTACATACTGCACAGCCAAAGGCGGCCGACAGCCGAGAAACTTTTTCCTTCCTTCAGCATATCTAACAGTTTTACCTTATCTGCTATGGTCAACATCTTCCTTTGTTGTTTAGGCTCACTACCAGAAGCCTTAGAAGATGAGGGACGCTTGGGCGGCATTGCAGGGGTTGAAATAAAGCAAAGGTTTAACAAAAAACACAAGCACAACCTATTAAGAGGCACAATGCGAAAGGCGCACACGTGAGTAACTGTATTGTGAGGCGAGACAATGAAAGATGCTGGGAGAATCAAGATTCAATCAAACAGCCAATCAGACCCCAGTTTACAGAACATAATTCTGTGATTCGTCATCTGCCACCCATCAGCCAATAGCATACCGTGTACTATCTCACGCAGATGCGACCCTTTGCATTTTCCAAGACGCAGATACTGGTATCGTATTTTATATGGTGCAATACTGTGAGTTACATGTTTAAATTTATGTTTTTTTACTAATTTTTACTGTTTTATTATTCTTAGGCTAGGAAATACTTATTTTTATCAATAAAATAATGAAAATATTGGAAATTTTAATATGTTCTATCTCACGTAGGTGCAACCCTTTGCGTTTTCCAAGACGCCGATACTGGTATCGTATCTTATATGGTGCAATACTGTGAGTTACATGTTTAAATTTAAGTTTTTTACTATTTTTTACTGCTTTATTATTTTTAGGCTAGGAAATACTTTTTTATCAATAAAATAATGAAAATACTGGAAATTTTAATATTTCTGCATATCGTGGATTCCCGCGAAATACCCAGAAAATCTGCAATAAAAAATACATATGCTCGCCATAAAAACCGGCGATGCACTGAAGTCGCGGAAGGTGAATTGCAATATAGCGAGGGATTACTGTATATATACACTCAGCTCTTGGAACAACGCGAGGACAGGTTCTCAAAAGTGACTGTAATGTAAAATTCGCATAATGTAACAAATCATTTACCATAAGAAACAATCATAATAGGCATACCTGTATATACTTACCAGAACCGTACATAAAAAAACTATCCAAAGATATAAGATAAGTAAAACATATTTCATAAGTACATTACAAAGCAGAAAGAACTGTAGTTATATATATTAACATGCAAATAGTGTAGATAAAAGATATACAGATTTACAAATAAATACTGTACAGCAAAAAAAATTACTGAACCCTGAGAACGATCCCTTATCTGCAAACGTGAAAAAAGATGACGTTAGCGGTAGGAGAAGGTGGAGGAGGAGATTATATACAGTATATATATATATATATATATATATATATATATATATATATATATATATATATATATATATATATATATATATATATATATATATATATATATATATATATATATATATATATATATATATACAGTAATCCCTTGCTATATCGTGGTTCACCTTTCGTGAATTCAGTGCATCACGGGTTTTTTGGGGGGGTGAGCTTTTTTTTTTTCTGGGCATATGCGAGAATATTAAAATATTATAAAATTTAAATTTTCAGTATTTTCATTATTTTATTGAAAAAAAAATTTCATTATTTCATTTATAAAAAAAATTTATTTCCAAGCCTAAGAATAATAAAACAGTAAGAAATGGTTAAAAAAAAAAAAAATTAAACATGTAACTCTGCAGCACAGAAAGTACGATACTGGTATCGGCGTTTCGGAAAACGCATAGGGTCGCACCTACGTGAGCTAGCACATATTAAAATTTCCAGTATTTTCATTATTTTATTGATGAAAAAAAGTATTTCCTGGCCTAATAATAATAAAACAGTAAAAAATAGTAAAAAACATGAATTTAAACATATAACTCACAGTATTGCACCATGTGAAATACTGTACAATAGAGTACACTGCATTAGCATCTTGGAAAACGCAAAGGCTCGCACCTACGTGAGATAGTTCATGGGATGCTATTGGCTGAAAGGGTGGGAGACAACGAATCACAGAATTGTTTTTCTGTATGTTCTCTATCATGGGGTCTGATTGGCTTTTTGATTGAAGCTTGGTTCTCCCAGCATCTTCTATTGTCTCGCCTCACCCGTTCAGTCTAACTTAAATGTGCGCCATTCGCGTTGGGCATGTGATTATTCTTACTCACATTTTACAACCTCTACACGGCATCCCAAGAGTCCTTCATCTTCTAAGGCTTCTGGTAGTGAGCCTAAGCGGCAAAAGGAAGAGTTGACCATAGCAGATAAGGTAAAACTCTTAGATATGCTGAAGGAAGATGGTTTGCGGATGTCGGCTGCCATTTTGGCCTGAACGAATCTACTGTTCGATACATCAAAAAGGACGAGGCAAATATCAGGAAAACAGCGACTATTTCATTTAATTAAACAGTGAAGAGGGTCATAACACCCCACAATAAGATAATAGTGCGGATGGAATCTGCTTTGGCCAAGTGGATTGCTGATTGCAGAAAGAACATCAGCGTAAACACCAGTATCATACAAACAAAGGCGAAGAAGCTGTACAAGACATTTGCTGCAAACGAACCCGATGACGACAGTGGCGACCATGGAGGGGGGGAGAGAGAAGATATCGACGACCCACAACCAGGACCCTCCAGCGATTCTCCACCGAGGAAACAATCGTTCATGGCAAGCAAGGGATGGTTTGACAAATTTCAAAAAGGCTATGGCCTAAAGAGCGTTTCGGTTTATGGCAAAGCTGCCTCTGCAGATACAGCTGCAGCTGAAGATTATGTGAACAATGACTTCAAGAAAATTATCGCTGAAGGGGAATATGCTCCTAAGCAAGTGTTTAACTTGGATGAGACTGGGTTATTTTGGAAGAGAATGCCGTCTCGCACATTTCTCTTCAAGGAAGAAGCTAAAGCCCCAGGATTTAAAGCGCACAAGGACCGCATCACCCTCATCATGTGCGGGAATGCTGCGGGCATCATGTTAAAGCCCTGGCTCATCTACAAATCTAAGAACCCTAGGGCTTTGAAGAATAAGAATAAGAATCTGCTGCCAGTGTATTGGATGCATAATTCTAAGGCCTGCATCACGAAAAGCCTCACATCAGTCTAGTTTCATCAACTTTATCCCTTAGGTCAAACTTTATCTTGCAGAAAAGGGCCTTAAATTTAAAGTCCTTCTTCTGATGGATAATGCTGGTGGCCACGCAACTGATCTCGAATATGACAGCGTTCAAGTAGAGTTCCTGCCACCGAATACGACATCACTGATTCAGCCAATGGATCAAGGCATTATTCGTGCGTTCAAGGCCCTCTACACACGAAATGCTCTGGTGAACCTGGTTGAATCCATGGATTCAGACAAAGAATTATCAATGAGGACTTACTGGCGTAACTACAAGATTGTTACATGCCTTCAAAATATTCAGAATTCAATCAAAGAGATGAAGCCATCCACAATCAATGCCAGATGGAATAACTTGTGGCCTGAAGTCATCTACAACTACAAGGGATTCGCTCCTCAAGAAGTCCATAACTCGGCAGTTGCAAAATCTGTGAAGATGGCTGCATTTCTACGAGGAGAAGGCTTTGAAGGTATGACTCATGAAGATGTGAATGAACTTATCGACTGCCACTCGCAGCCTTTGACTGATGAAGACTTGGAGGAAATGACTAAATCAGCGAATGAAGAAGAGGAAGAAGAACAACCAGAGGAAGTGCACGAAGATATCGAAGAACATGGCCTTATACTCGCACGTCTGGAAGCCATGTATGAGCATGTGGGAACAGTCCAAAAACTCTCGCAAGAACATGACAATAATATGCTTCGTTCGGTGACCTTCTGCAATCTTCTCAATGATGCCATGATTCCTTACAAGACCATCTTCCATGAAAAGAAGAAACAGAGACAGCAACTCCCCATTACCATGTTCTTCTCTCGCAAAAAGCAGCCGTAAAGCTGTCATTGGCAGCGGAATAATTTCCTCTGGAGTCTATACACGTCATCATAACCTCATTAACGGTAAGTTTACCTATTACGTTCACATAAATTTACGCTTGCATGCTGTTATTTATATAGTAAAGGGTGTTTTTTTAACGGTGCAGGGAGGGTTTATACAGTAAAGGTAAAAATAAATGTAAAATACCTATGTACATAGGGTGATCCTACTTCGCGGATTTTCACCTGTCGCGGCCGATCACGGAACCGAACTCCCACGATAAACGAGGGATTACTATATATATATATATATATATATATATATATATATATATATATATATATATATATATATATATATATATATATATATATATATATATATATATATATATATATATATATATATATATATATATATATATATATATATATATATATATATATATATATATATATATATATATATATATATATATATACAGTAATCCCCCCTTATCGCGGTAGTTCGGTTTCGGGACCCAACGCGAGACAGGAAACCCGCGAAGTAGGATCAGCCTATATGTACATAGATATTTTAATTTATTTTTACGCTTACACTGTATAAACCCTTCCTGTACTGTTAATAAACCACCCTATACTTCATAAATAACAGCATGCAACATAAATTTATAAGAAAGTGATAGATAAAATTACGGTGAATGAAGTGGTAATTACAAGACATACTCATGTACATAGGTATTTTACAATTATTTTTACGTTTACGTACTGTATAAACCCTCCCTCCACTGCTAAAAAAACACCCTTTACATTATAAATAACAGCAAGCAACGTAAATTTTTATGAAAGTGATATATAAAATTACGGTGAATGAAGTGGTAATTACATGACATACTCATGTACATAGGTATTTTACAATTATTTTTACGTTTACGTACTGTATAAACCCTCCCTGCACTGTTAAAAAAACACCCTTTACATTATAAATAACAGCAAGCAACGTAAATTTTTATGAAAGTGATAGATAAAATTACGGTGAATGAAGTGGTAATTACATGACATACTCATGTACATAGGTATTTTACAATTATTTTTATGTTTACGTACTGTATAAACCCTCCCTGCACTGTTAAAAAAAACACCCTTTACATTATAAATAACAGCAAGCAACGTAAATATTTATGAAAGTGATAGGAAAACTTACCGTGAATGAGGTGAAGATGACGTGACATACATAGGTATATTACAATTATTTTTACGTTTACGTACTGTATAAACCCTCCCTGCACTGTTAAAAAAACACCCTTTACAATATAAATAACAGCATGCAACGTAAATTTACATGAAAGTGATAGATAAAATTACAGTGATTGAAGTGGTAATTACATGACATACTCATGTACATAGGTATTTTACAATTATTTTTACGTTTACGTACTGTATAAACCTTCCCTGCATTGTTAAAAAAACACCCTTTACATTATAATTAACAGCAAGCAACGTAAATTTACATGAAAGTGATAGATAAAATTACGATGAATGAAGTGGTAATTACATGACATACTCATGTACATGGGTATTTTACAATTATTATAAATAACAGCATGCAAAGTAAATTTATATGTACGTGATAGATACACTTACCGTGAATGAGGTGATGATGATCTTTCTTGACCCCGGAGGAAATTATTTCGCAGCCAATAAAAGCTTTACGGCTGCTTTTTGGGGGAGAAGAGCATGGTAATGGGGAGTTGCTGTCGCTGTTTCTTCATTTGTTGGAAGATGGTATGTTAAGGAATCATGGCATCGTCGAGAAAATTACAGAAGGTCACCGAATGAACCATATTATCGTCATATTCCTGCGAGAGTTGTTGGGGTGCTTTAAAATGTTCATACATGGCTGCCAAACTTTCGAGTGTAAGGCCAGGTTCTTCAATTTCTTCGTGCGTTTCCTCAAGTTCTTCCTCTTCATCGCTCGCTGATTTCGTCATTTCTTTCAAGTCTTCATCAGTCAAAGGCTGCGAGTGGCAGTCAATCAGTTCATTCACATCTTCGGGAGTCATATCTTTATAGCCTTCTCTTCCTAGCAATGCAGCCAACTTCACAGCTTTCGCAACTGCCGACTTCTGCACTTCGTCAGGAGCAAATCCCTTGTAGTCGTGGATGACTTCGGGCCACAATTTCTTCCAGCTGGCATTGATTGTGGCCGACTTCATCTCTTTGATTGCTTTCTGAATATTTTGTAGGCATGTGGCAATCGTGTAATTACGCCAGTATGTCTTCAATGAGAAGTCTTTGTCCGGATCCATGGCTTCAACAAGGTTTGCCAGGGCATTACGTGTGTAGAGGGCCTTGAACGCACGAATAACGCCTTGATCCATAGGCTGAATCAGTGACGTCGTATTCGGTGGCAGGAACTCAACTTCAACGCCGTCATATTGGAGATTAGTTGCGTGGCCACCAGCATTATCCATCAAAAGAATTACTTTAAATTCAAGGCCTTTTTCCGCAAGATAAAGTATTACCTGAGGGATAAAGCATTGGTGAAACGAGTCCGATGTGAGGCTTTTCGTGATCCATGCATTAGGGTTATGCATCCAATACACAGGCAGCAGATTCTTATTCTTGTTCTTTAAAGCCCTAGGGTTCTTAGACTTGTAGATAAGCCCGGGCTTTAACATGCAGCCCGCAGCATTCCCGCACATGATGAGGGTAACGCGATCTTTGTGCGCTTTAAATCCCGGGGCTTTAGCTTCGTCCTTGAAGAGAAAAGTGCGAGATGGCATTCTCTTCCAAAATAAGCCAGTCTCATCCATGTTGCAGACTTGCTCAGGAACATATTCCCCTTCGGCGATAATTTTCTTGAAGTCGTTCGTGAAGTAATTTTTTGTGGCAGCTGTATCTGCAGAGGCAGCTTCGCCATGCACTGAAACGCTTTTTAGGCCATAGTGTTTTTGAAATTTGAAGAACCATCCCTTGCTAGCAACAAAGAACCATCCCTTGCTAGGCCAAAAATTATAAAATAAAACGGCCTTTATCAGGCTGTAAAGAGAAACAGAGATGGAGAGTGTGATGACCTGTCAGATGTAAAGGGATTATAAAGGATGTGTAATGAATATCCAGCTCTCTGCTGGGTTTACTATGCCTCTGCATTACTTTCATGATGTCTATTCTAAAACTTCTCCTTAGATCTTATTATTATTATTATTATTATTATTATTATTATTATTATTATTATTATTATTGGCAATAATAACTTTCCTTTGATGATGATTGGGGAGATTATTATTATTATTATTATTATTATTACAATGAATTTGTAATTAAACCATTATTTTTACTATAAATAATGTAGTTTTAGTTGAATGAACAAGAGTTACATAAAGATTCTCTCTCTCTCTCTCTCTCTCTCTCTCTCTCTCTCTCTCTCTCTCTCTCTCTCTCTCTTTCTCTCTCTCCATTTGAAGCATTATTTGTATGAACTCATGTAATGTCTGACGCCTTGGCGCAATAAATTAATAAAATAAAATAAAATAATCTCTCTCTCTCTCTCTCTCTCTCTCCAACATTTTATTCTACCCAACCCCCCACACTCTCTTTGTCCCAGCCAACTAGGGAGGGGCACTTTACACAGTTATTATAAGTAAATAAACCAACAAATGTACAAACAATGATGAGCCCTTAATAATAATAATAATGATGATGATAATAATAATAATCTCCACAATCATCATCAAAGGAAAATTATTGTTGCCAATGATAATAATAATAATAATAATAATAATAATAATAATAATAATAATAATAATAAGATCTAAGCAGAATTATTGGAATAGACATCATGAAAGTAATGCAGAGGTATATTAAAACCCAGCAGAGAGCTGGATATTCATTACACATCTTTGATAATCCCTTCACATCTGACAGGTCATTACACTCTCCATCTCTGTTTATCTCTACAACCGGATAAAGTCTGCTTTATTTTATCATTTTTTGGCCCATCCTGGTGTCAAAAAAAAAAAAGGGGGGGGGGGCAAAAGAAAACCCGCGATACAGTGAGAACGCAAACCAAGAAACGCTAATAACCGGGGGAACACTGTATATATATATATATATATATATATATATATATATATATATATATATATATATATATATATATATATATATATATATATACAGTGTTACCCCGGTTATTCGCGCTTCTTGGTTCGCGTTCTCACTCTATCGCGGTTTTTTTTTTGGATAAATTATTATTTTATTTTATGGGTATACGCAAAAATATTAAAATATTGAAAAAAAAAATTTCATTATTATCATTTTTTTATTGAAATTTACGTTGGGTGCTGTTATTTATAATGTAAAGGGTGTTTTTTTAACAGTGCATGGAGGGTTTATACAGTTCGTAAACGAAAAAATACTTGTAAATGAGTATGTGTCACGTCATCATCACCTCATTCATCGTAATTTTTTCTATCACTTTCATAAAAATTTACATTGCTTGCTGTTATTTATAATGTAAAGGGTGTTTTTTTAACAGTGCAGGGAGGATATTTATACAGTACGTAAACGAAAAAATAATTGTAAATGAGTATGCATGTCACGTCATTATCACCTCATTCACCGTAATTTTATCTATCACTTTCATAAAAATTTACGTTGCTTGCTGTTATTTATAATGTAAAGGGTGGTTTTTTTAACAGTGCAGGGAGAGTTTATACAGTACGTAAACGAAAAAATAATTGTAAATGAGTATGTATGTCACGTCATTATCACCTCATTCACCGTAATTTTATCTATCACTTTCATAAAAATTTACGTTGCTTGCTGTTATTTATAATGTAAAAGGTGTTTCTTTAACAGTGCAGGGAGGGTTTATACAGTACGTAAACGAAAAAATAATTATAAATGAGTATGTATGTCACGTCATTATCACCTCATTCACCGTAATTTTATCTATCACTTTCATAAAAATTTACGGTGCTTGCTGTTATTTATGATGTAAAGGGGGTTTTTTTAACAGTGCAGGGAGGGTTTATACAGTACGTAAACGAAAAAATAATTGTAAATGAGTATGTATGTCACGTCATTATCACCTCATTCACCTTAATTTTATCTATCACTTCCATAAAAATTTACGTTGCTTGCTGTTATTTATAATGTAAAGGGTGTTTTTTTAACAGTGCAGGGAGAGTTTATACAGTACGTAAACGAAATAATTGTAAACGAGTATGTATGTCACGTCATCATCACATTCACGATAAGTATTCCTATCACTTTTATAAAAATTTACGTTGCTTGCTGTTATCTATAATGTTAAGGATGTTTTTTTAACAGTGCAGGGAGGGTTTATACAGTACGTAAACGAAAAAATAATTGTAAATGAGTATGTATGTCACGTCATTATCACCTCATTCACCGTGATTTTATCTATCACTTTCATAAAAATTTATGTTGCTTGCTATTATTTATAATGTAAAGGGTGTTTTTTTAACAGTTGCAGGAAGGGTTTATACAGTGTAAACGTAAAAATATATTAAAATATCTATGTACATACAAGCGGATCCTACTTCGCGGATTTCCTGGTTCGCGCCGGGTCCCGGAACCGAACTACCGCGATAAGTGAGGCAACACTGTATATATATATATATATATATATATATATATATATATATATATATATATATATATATATATATATATATATATATATATATATATATATATATATATATATATATATATATATATACACAGTGATCCTTCGTTTATCGCGAGGCTTAGGTTCCGGGACCCATCGCGATAGAGGAATTTTCGCGAAGTAGGATCACCCTATATGTACACAGGTATTTTACATTTATTTTTACGTTTACACTGTATAAACTGTATAAACCCTCCCTGTACTGTTTACAAACCACCTTTTACTTCCTAAATAACAGCATGCAAGCGTAAAGCTGTTATTGGCTGCGGAATAATTTCCTCTGGAGTCTACAAACGTCATTACCAACTGTACATAGGTATTTTAAATTATTTTTACGTTTACTGTATAAACCATCCCTGCACTGTTAAAAAACCACCCTTTACTTTATAAATAACAGCATGCAACGTAAATTTATATGTACGTGATAGGAAAACTTACCGTGAATGAGGTGGTAATGACGTTTGTAGACTCCAGAGGAAATTATTCCGCAGCCAATAACAGCTTTACGGCTGCTAGTCATTGAGGCCAAAATAGCGGCCGACATCCGTAAACCTTTTTCCTTCTTTCAGCATATCTAAGAGTTTCACCTTATCTGTTATGGTTAACATCTTTCTTTGCCGCTTAGGCTCACTACCAGAAGCCTTAGAAGATGAAGGATGCTTGGGAGGCATTGCAAAGGTTGAAATACGCGAGTAAAAAATCACAAGCAAAACGTATTAATAAGCAGAACGTGAACGGTGCACACGTGATTACCTAATTGTGGTTACCTAATTGTGTTTACGGGAAAGAGCCCAAAGCTCATATCTTCCCGTCTCCTGATCGGTTTCATTTTGGACTTAGTGATACTTATCATACCTGTCCTTAAAACTATGGATTGAGATAGCATTAACTACCTCCTCGCTTAGCCAATTCCAATTATCAACTACTCTTACACTGAAAAAGTATTTCCTTACATCCTGCAAAGAAGTTTTCTTACGAAGCTTCAAACTATCACCTCTAGTTCTAGAGCCAGCCATATCGAAATATCGATCCCTATCCACTCTATCATAACCATGAAGGAATTTAAAGACTGTCACCATATCCCCCCTTACTCTTCTAGCTTCGAGTGATGGTAAGTCTAATTTCCTCAGCCTCTCATCATAACTGAGATTGCGTATTTCTGGCACCAGTTTCGTGGCATGTCTTTGAACTTTTTCAAGCTTAGCTATGTGCTTTTTCAAGTGCGGATTCCAAAAGGTAGCTGCATATTCGAGTTTTGGCCTCACATAGGTTACATAAATATTTCTGAACATTTCCTTGTCCATGTGCCTGAAGGCTACCCTTACATTTGATAAGAATGCATATGCTGCCCTTACTATGCCATTTATATGTATTTCTGGAGACAAATCTGCCAGTATGTTTACTCCTAGATCTCTCTCATTTTCTGTCTCTTGAAGTTGTACTCCAGCCACCGAGTAGTCAAGCTTGGGCCTTCTTGCACTTGTACCCATTCTCATTACCTTACATTTTGAAGTATTGAATTTCATTAGCCACTTTTCTGACCACTCATGCAGATTATTTAGATCCTCCTGAAGTTCTCTACCATTGTTCTCGTTTTTTACTTTCTTCACAATCTTTGCATCATCTGCAAACATATTCATGAATGAATTTACAGACTCTGGTAGGTCATTTACATATACAAGGAACAAAAGTGGCCCTAAAACTGAACCCTGTGGAACTCCACTACTAACTCTTCTCCATTCAGACACTGAGTGTCTTACTCTAACCCTCTGTTCCCTTCCTTCTAAGTAAGTTTTTATCCATTCCAAAACATTTCCATCTATTCTAGCCATTGATTGCAGCTTCCTAATAAGTCTCCCATGTGGAACAGTGTCAAACGCTTTCTGGAAGTCTAGGAATATGCAATCTGCCCAGCCCTCTCTTTCCTGTAAGATTTGGCTTACCTCATCATAAAATTCTAATAAGTTTGTTACTATTGATCTACCTTCTCTGAAGCCATGTTGCCTCACTGACAAAAAGTTGAAGGATTCCAAGTGAAGAGAGATATGTTTCCTTAGTAGTTTCTCCATAACTTTGCAAACTATGCTGGTCAAGGAAACTGGTCTATAGTTCAGAGCCGTATCCCTCCTTCCCTTTTTGAAGATAGGTATCACATTTGCTTGTTTCCAGCATCTTGGAATCTCCCCCGACTCCAGTGACTCCTTAAATATGATACTTAGTGCCACTGATATTGTGTTTGCGCATTTTTTAAGCACATGAGGGGATATGTCATCAGGACCTGTAGCTTTATGAACATCTAAATCCATCAGCGCTTTGCATACCTCTGTGGCTGTAAGGTTGATGTTCTCTAATACCGGCCCTTGAGCTTCTATCACTGCAATCTGAGGGGGTGGGGTATTTTCTACTGTAAATACTGACTGAAACTCCTTGTTCAATTCTTTGCAGATCTCTTCATCCGTCTCAGTGATGCTTCCATCCGCTCTCTTTAGCCTTAAAACCTGTTCTTTTACCTTCAGTTTTCCTCTGATAAAGCTGTGGAAAAGCTTGGGATTTTCTTTAGCCTTCCTGGTGATGTCCCTCTCATAATCTCTCTCTGCCTCTCTCCTTTTACTTAGGTAGTCATTTCTTGCCCTTTTGTAGGTTTGCCAGGCATTTATGTTTTTTCTCCTCCTATACCTTTTCCAGCATTTGTCTCTCCACTCCTTAGCTCTTTTACACCCATTATCAAACCATTTCTCTCTGGCATGAATTACACCTACTTTGGTGACAGGTATGCAGCAATCTACTATCTTCCCATATTTCTCACAAAAGATGTCATACATTTCTTGTACAGATTTGTTGTAAAATAAGGTTCTCTAGTCAATAACTGCAAAAAGCTCATTCATTTTGATGAATGAGTTAGACTGAATGAGTGAGGCGAGACAATGGAAGATAGTCGGAGATCCAAACTTCAATGAAAAAGCCAATCAGAACCCATGATACAGAACATACAGAAAAACAATTCTGTGATTCGTCGTCTCTCACTCTTTCAGCCAATAGCATTCCATGAACTATCTCACGTAGGTGCGAGCCTTTGCGTTTTCCGAAATGCTGATATCGGTATCGTATATTACATGGTGCAATACTGTTAGTATTTATGTTTTTTATTATTTTTTACGGTTTTATTATTCTTAGGCTAGGAAATACTTGTTTAATCATCTTCTAAGGATTCTGGTAGTCAGCCTAAGCGGCAAAGGAGGATGTTAACCATAGTAGATAAGGTGAAACTCTTAGATATGTTGAAAGAAGGAAAAAGGTTCACGGATGTCGGCCACTATTTTGGCCTCAATGAATCTACTGTTCGCTACATCAAAAAGGACGAGGCAAAGATCAGGAAAACAGCGAGCATTTCTTTTGATAAATCAGCGAAGAGGGTCGTAACATTGCTTGGAGGAGAAGGCTTTAAAGATATGACTCACGAAGATGTGAATGAACTGATTGACTGCCACTTGCAGCCTTTGAGTGATGAAGACTTGGAAGAAATGACGAAATCAGCGAGCGAAGAAGAGGAAGAACTTCAGGAAACGCACAAAGAAATTGAAGAACCTAGCCTTACACTCGAACGTCTGGCAGCCATATATCAACATGTGAAGGGAGCCCAACAACTCTCGCAGGAATATGACGATAATATGGTTCGTTCGGTGACCTTCTGTAATTTTCTCGACAGTGCCATGATTCCTTATCATACCATCTTCCAACAAAAGAAGAAACAGCGACAGCAACTCCCCATTACCATGTTCTTCTCCCCCAAAAAGCAGCCGTAAAGCTTTTATTGGCTGCGAAATAATTTCCTCCAGGGTCAAGAAACATCATCACCACCTCATTCACAGTAAGTTTACCTATCACGTACATATAAATTTACATTGCATGCTGTTATTTATAAAGTAAAGGGTGTTTTTTTAACAGTGCAGGGAGGGTTTATACAGTAAGTAAACGTAAAAATAATTGTAAAATACCTATGTACATGAGTATGTCATGTAATTACCACTTCATTCACCGTAATTTTATCTATCACTTTCATATAAATTTACGTTGCATGGTGTTATTTATGAAGTAAAGGGTGGTTTGTTAACAGTACAGGGAGGGTTTATACAGTGTAAACGTAAAAATAAATTAAAATATCTATATACATATAGGCTGATCCTACTCCGTGATTTTCCTGTCTTGCGCAGGGTCCCGGAACCGAACCATCGCAATAATGGAAGGAACACTGTATATCTAAATTTATGTTTTTTACTGTTTTTTAATGTTTTATTACTCTTAGGCTTGGAAATACTTGCTTTATCTATTAAATAATGAAAATTTCAATATGTACTAGCTCACGAAGTTGCGACCCTTTTCGTTTTCCGAAACGCTCATACCAGTATCGTATTTTACATGGTGCAATACTGATAGTATTTATGATTTTTACTATTTTTTACTGTTTTATTATTCTTAGGCTAAGAAATACATTTTTTTATCAATAAAATCATGAAACTACTGGAATTTTAATATATACTAGCTCACCTAGGTGCGACCCTTTGCGTTTTCCGAAACGCTGATACCAGAATCGTACTTTCTATGGTGCAGAGTTACATGTTCATATTTATCTTTTTCACTATTTCTTACTGTTTTATTATTCGTAGGCTGGGAAATAAATTTTCTTTTATCAATAAAATAATGAAATTTTTTTTCAATAAGAAAATGAAAATATTGAACATTTTTATTTTTTTAATATCTTAATATTTTTGTATATACCCGCAAAAAAAAAAAAAAAAAATTGCCCCAAAAAATCGCTATACAGTGAATTCGCGAGAGAGGAATCGCGATAGAGTGAAGGATCACTGTACACCTAGTTCTCAGAATAACACCTAGATAGGTTCTCAGAATTGTCGGGTAAATGGAAAATCGCGTGAAAAAACTAGTTATTTTCCATAGGAAATAATGATAAAGGGCATAGATACGTTCCAAACCTTACATAGACACACCATGCCAAAGATATAAGATAAGTAAAAAACATATTTTATTACTACATAGCAAAGCAGAAAGCCCTGTATCTATTTTTAAGAGTACACAAAAGATATTCATATTCACTTTACAGCTAGAAATTAACATACATTACTATACTTTACTCTATTATGCAGTGGGCAACAGTTATACAGTACACTGGGACATGCATGGTGGCAGTGAGTAAGTAACTTATGTGGTAGAAGAGGAGGAGGATGCAGGAGAACGAGTCTCTATCTGCAAATGTATATAAAGATAAAATAAGAATTATAAATAACCAAAGCAAGACTTAAAAACGAAAAAAAAATTAATTATGCAATGCCTAAATCTACCATATGACAGATTAAAAAAACTTAATCTACATTCTCTAGAGAGGCACAGAGTTAGGGGGGATATGATTGAGGTATATAAATGGTTTAAAGGGATTAACAAGGGTGATATTAATAAAGTTTTAAAAATTCATGATCAAACCAGAACTCGTAATGGGTAATGGATTTAATCTTGATAAATTTAGGTTCAGAAGGGAAATTGGTGAAAATTGACTTGGTAATACCGTAGAGTATTCCTAGTAGGATAATAAATGCCAATACCTTAGACACCTTCAAATGTAGATTAGATAGACATATGACAGAGGTAGGGTGGGTATGAATAGGTTAAGTGTTTATTAGAAAAATCATACAAAGAAAAATAGAATAAATAAGTAGAGTAGAATAGAATAGGTTAGACATGCTGAAAATATCATTCAAAAATGGAACTGCCTCGTGTGTGCCAGTAGGCATGTTGCAGTGTCCCTTATTCTTATGTTCTTAATTAGTATGTATGTCACGTCATTATCACCTCATTCACCGTAAGTTTATCTATCACTTTCATAAAAATTTACGTTGCTTGCTGTTATTTATAATGTAAAGGGTGTTTTTTCAACAGTGCAGGGAGGGTTTATACAGTACGTAAACTAAAAAATAATTGTAAATGAGTATGTATGTCACGTCATCATCTCATTCACGGTAAGTTATCCTATCACTTTCATAAAAATTTACGTTGCTTGCTGTTATTTATAATGTAAAGGGTGTTTTTTCAACAGTGCAGGGAGGGTTTATACAGTACGTAAACGAAAAAATAATTGTAAATGAGTATGTATGTCACGTCATCATCTCATTCACGGTAAGTTATCCTATCACTTTCATAAAAATTTACGTTGCTTGCTGTTATCTATAATGTTAAGGGTGTTTTTTTTAACAGTGCAGGGAGGGTTTATACAGTACGTAAACGAAAAAATAATTGTAAATGATACGTATGTCACGTCATTATTACCTCATTCACTGTAATTTTATCTATCACTTTCATATAAATTTACGTTGCTTGCTGTTATTTATAATGAAAAGGGTGTTTTTTTAACAGTGCAAGGAGGGTTTATACAGTGTAAACGTAAAAATATATTAAACTATCTATGTACATATAGGCGGATCCTACTTCGTGGATTTCCTGGTTCGCGGCGGGTCCCGGAACCGAACTACCGCGATAAGTGAGGCAACACTGTGTGTATATATATATATATATATATATATATATATATATATATATATATATATATATATATATATATATATATATATATATATATATATATATATATATATATATATATATATATATATATATATATATATATATATATATATATATATATGTATATATATATATATATATATATATATATATATATATATATATATATATATATACAGTAAACCCTCGTTTATTGCGGGGGTTCGATTCCGGGACCGGCCGGGATAGGTGAATTTCCGCAAAGTAAAAATAAATTATTATTTGTTTGTTTTTACACTTCTTCCACAAGTACAAAGAGGATTACGATAAGAAAAGATCATCATCATCATTCTATATATATATATATATATATATATATATATATATATATATATATATATATATATATATATATATATATATATATATATATATATATATACCGTATATTTCGGTGTATGAGTCGGCCTACAGATAAGTCGACCCAAAAGTGAGAGTAATTTTTTATGATTTTTGCTAATATCTGAGGTATAGGTCGACCTTCATGATGTCTATTCTAAAACTTCTCCTTAGATCTTATTATTATTATTATTATTATTATTATTGGCAACAATAATTTTCCTTAGATGATGATTGGGGAGATTATTATTATTATTATTATCATTATTATTATTATTATTATCATCATCATTATTACTACAAATTCGTAATTAAACCATTATTTTTACTATAAATAATGTAGTTTTGGTTGAATGAACAAGAGTTAAATAAAGATTCTCTCTCTCTCTCTCTCTCTCTCGAAGCCGAAGTTGACTTACCAGATTCTGACTGGGACCCTTACGATGAAACTGTAAATGACGATTTATTTGATGAACTTTTTGCATCAGATGATGATGATTGTAGCAATTTTGAAGGTTTTTAAATGAATAAAACATATTGCATACTTTTTATTGTAATTTATTTTAGTGAGAAATAAAGATCTGATGTTATCCTAGATGTTGTTATTTAACATTTCTGTGGTCAAAAAAGGGTTGGTGTGAACGCACTTATACCGTAAATTGTTTTGTTTCGTCAGCGATCAGCTGATCGGAAATTTTACAAATGGCTGCATGATGTTTACATTATTATGGTCTTTTTCCTTTGATTAATAGCATTTTGTGGAATTTTAAGGTAATGGTAGCTCTATTACATTATTAGTGTCGAATCAGAATGTGAATTGATTAAAATACAAGTATTTACATTAGTAGCTACATGTATTTACATCGATAGTTACCGCACCGAGGCTGTCGTCGGTATTAGCCTAAGGTTAGGCCTGATTTCCTGCACCAATATGTCACAAGATTTCAAGGTTTGCTTTTTGTGATTGTTATATAAGTCGACCCTCAATTTTGGGCTGATTTTTGGGGGCTAAAACATCGACTTATACACCGAAATATACGGTATATATATATATATATATATATATATATATATATATATATATATATATATATATATATATATATATATATATATATATATATATATATATATATATATATATATATACATACAGTAATCTCCCCATTATCGTGGTAGTTCGGTTCCGGGACCCGGCGTGAGACAGGAAAACCGCAAAGTAGGATCGGCCTATATGTACATAGATATTTTAATTTATTTTTACGTTTGCACTGTATAAACCCTCCCTGTACTGTTAACAAACCACCCTTTACTTCATAAATAACAGCATGCAACGTAAATTTATATGAAAGTGATATATAAAATTACTGTGAATAAAGTGGTAATTACATGACATACCCATGTACATAGGTATTTTACAATAATAATTTGACAAAAAAAAAAATGCGATACAGTGAAAATGCGAACCAAGAAACGCGATACAGCAGGGGATCATTGTGTGTATATATATATATATATATATATATATATATATATATATATATATATATATATATATATATATATATATATATATATATATATATATATATATATATATATATATATATATATATTAGCATTTATTACCCTACCAGGAATCCTGTTCCACGCATCAGCTACTCTACGGTATTACCAAGCCAATTTTCACCAATTTCCCTTCTGAACCTAAATTTATAAAGCTTAAATCCATTACCCATTATGAGTTCTGGTTTGATCATGAATTTTTAAAACTTTATTAATTATCACTCTTGTAATGACCTGTCAGGTGTGAAGGGATTATAAAAGATGTGTAATGAATATCCAGCTCTCTGCTGGGTTATAATATACCTCTGCATTACTTTCATGATGTCTATTCCAAAAATTCTCCTTAGATCTTATTATTATTATTATTATTATTATTATTATTATTATTATTATTATTATTATCATTATTATTATTATTATTATCATTATTAACAATAATTTTCCTTTGATGATGATTGCGGAGATGATTATTATTATTATTATTATTATTACTATTATTATTATTATTATTATTATTATTATTAATTTGTAATTAAACCATTATTTTTACAATAAATAATGTTGTTTTGGTTGAATGACCAAGAGTTTATTAAAGATCTCTCTCTCTCTCTCTCTCTCTCTCTCTCTCTCTCTCTCTCTCTCTCTCTCTCTCTCTCTCTCTCTCTCTCTCTCTCTCTCTCTCCAACATTCTATTCTACCCAACCCCCAACACTCTCTTTGTCCCAGCCAACTAGGGAGGGGCACTGTACACAGTTATTAAAGGAAATAAACTAGCAGATGTACAACCATGATGAGCCCTTAATAATAAAAATAATAATAATAATAATAATAATAATAATATTAATAATAATAATAATAATAATAATAATAATAATAATAATAATAATAATAATAATAATAATAATAATAATAATGATAATAATCTCCACAATCATCATCAAAGGAAAATTATTGTTGCCAATAATAATAATAATAATAATAATAATAATAATAATAACTATAATAATAATAATAATAATAAGATCTAAGGAGAAATATTGGAAAAGACATCACGAAAGTAATGCAGAGGTATATTAAAACCCAGCAGGGAGCTGGATATTCATTACACATCTTTTATAATCCCTTCACATCTGACAGGTCATTACACTCTCCATCTCTGTCTCTTTACAGCCTAATAAAGGCTGTTTTATTTTATCATTTTCTGGCCCATCTTGGTGTCACAATAATCTTTATTTATTCTTTTTTTTTTTTTCCAAAAAAAGAAAATCCGCGATACAGTGAATCTGTGATACTGTGAACCGCGATATAGCGAGGGATTACTATATACAGTGTTCCCCCAGTTATTCGCGTTTCTTGGTCCGCGTTCTCACTGTATCGCGGTTTTTTTTTGGATAAATTATTATTTTATTTTTTGGGTATATGCAAAAATATTAAAATATTGAAAGAAAAAAAATTTCAGTATTTTCATTTTTCTATTGAAAAAAAAAATTCATTATTTAATTGATAAAAAAATTTATTTCCCAGCCTACGAATAATAAAACAGTAAAAAATAGTAAAAAACATAAATTTAGATATGTACGTACAGCATAACTCACAGTATTGCATTATGCGAAATAGTGTCCGATAGCTACGTGAGCTAGCATATATATTTATATTTCCAGTAGTTTCATGATTTTATTAATAAAAAAACGTATTTCTTAGCCTAAGAATAATAAAACAGTAAAAAATAGTAAACAGTATTGCACCACGTAAAATACGATACCGGTATCATTGTTTCGGAAAACACAAAGGCTCTCACCTACGTGACCTAGTGAACATTAAAATTTTCATTATTTTATTGATAAAACAAGTATTTCCTAGCCTAAGAATAATAAAACAGTAAAAAATAGTAAAAAACATAAATTTAGATATACGTACGTACAGTATAACTCTCAGTATTGCATCATGCGAAATATGTAGTGTCCGATAGCTACGTGAGCTAGCATATACATAACGTACAATATAACTCACAGTATTGCATCATGCGAAATAGTGTCCGATAGCTACGTGAGCTAGCATATATATTTATATTTCCAGTAGTTTCATGATTTTATTGATAAAAAAACGTATTTCTTAGCCTAAGAATAATAAAACAGTAAAAAATAGTGAACAGTATTGCACCACGTAAAATACGATACCGGTATCAGTGTTTAGGAAAACGCAAAGGCTCTCACCTACGTGACCTAGTGAATATTAAAATTTTCATTATTTTATTGATAAAACAAGTATTTCCAAGCCTAAGAATAATAAAACAGTAAAAAATATTAAAAAACATAAATTTAGATATACGTACGTACAGTATAACTCACAATATTGCATCATGCAAAATATGTAGTGTCCGATAGCTACGTGAGCTAGCATATATATTTATATTTCCAGTAGCTCTCACCCACGTGAGATAGTTCATGGAATGATATTGGCTGAAAGGTCGGGAGACGACGAATCACAGAATTGTTTTTCAATATGTTCTGTATCATGGGGTCTGATTGGCTTTTTCATTGCAGTTTGCTTTTCCCTCCAATTTCCAATGTGCCGCCTCACTCGCTCAGTCTAACTCACGTGTGCGCCGTTCTCGTTGTGCTTATTAATACGTTTTGCTTGTGATTTTTTTACTCGCATATTTTAACCTTTGCAATGCCTCCCAAACATCCTTCATCTTCTAAGGCTTCTTGCAGTGAGCCTAAGCAGCAAAAGAAAATGTTAACCATTGTAGATAAAGTGAAACTCTTAGATATGTTGAAAGAAGGAAAAAAGTTTGTGGATGTCGGCCGCTATTTTACGTAAACATCAAAATAATTGGAAAATACCTATGTATGTCACGTCATCATCACCTCATTTACGGTAAGTTTTCCTATCACTTTCATAAAAATTTACGTTGCCTGCTGTTATTTATAATGCAAAGGGTGTGTTTTTAACAGTGCAGGGAGGGTTTATACAGTACATAAACGTAAAAATAATTGTAAAATACCTATGTAAATGAGTATGTCATGTAATTACCACTTCATTCACCATAATATTATCTATCACTTTCATATAAATTTACGTTGCATGCTGTTATTTATGAAGTAAAGGGTGGTTTGTTAACAGTACAGGGAGGGTTTATACAGTGCAAACGTAAAAATAAATTAAAATATCTATGTACATATAGGCTGATCCTACTCCAAGGTTTTCCTGGTTCGCGCCGGGTCCTGGAACCGAACTACCACGATAAGGGGGGGAACACTGTATGTATATATATATATATATATATATATATATATATATATATATATATATATATATATATATATATATATATATATATATATATATATATATATATATATATATATATATATATATATATATATATATATAACCAAATAACACATTACATATGTGAAAACATGAATCATTTTTTTACCCCGACCGGGACTCGAACCTAGGACTTATGAATACTAAGTAAAGGCGCTACCACTACACCACAGAAGGTTAAAAGGAATCCAGCCTTATAGCTTATATCTGCTATACTTAGGAATGAACGCATTCTATCTGAATGCCACTATGTTCATATTACAGATTCCCCAACCTCACTCGTGGCTTCATTTTAGCATTTAATTCAATTCCCAATCTCATTCGGGCCATGAAATAACCAAATAACACATTACACATGTGAAAACATGAATCATTTTTTTACCCCGACCGGGACTCGAACCTAGGACTTATGTGGTAGCACCTTGACTTAGTGTTCATAAGTCCTAGGTTCGAGTCCCGGTCGGGGTAAAATAATTATTCATATATATATATATATATATATATATATATATATATATATATATATATATATATATATATATATATATATATATATATATACAGTGTTCCCCGGTTATTCGCGTTTCTTGGTTCGCGTTATCACTGTATCGCTTTTTTTTTTTTTTGCCCCCCCAATATATATATATATATATATATATATATATATATATATATATATATATATATATATATATATATATATATATATATATATATTTTTTTTTTTTTTTTTTTTTTTTTTTTTTTTTTTTTTTTTTTTTTTTTTTTTTTTTTTTTAGATTATTGTGACACCAGGATGGGCCAAAAAATGATAAAATGAAACAGACTTTATCAGGTTGTAAAGAGAAACAGAGATGGAGAGTGTAATGACCTGTCAGATGTGAAGGGATTATAAAAGATGTGTAATGAATATCCAGCTCTCTGCTGGGTTTTAATATACCTCTGCATTACTTTCATGATGTCAATTCCAATAATTCTGCTTAGATCTTATTATTATTATTATTATTATTATTATTATTATTATTATTATTATCATTGGCAACAATAATTTTCCTTTGATGATGATTGTGGAGATTATTATCATCATTATTACTATTATTATTAAGGGCTCATCATTGTTTGTACATCTGTAGGTTTATTTACTTATAATAACTGTGTAAAGTGCCCCTCCCTAGTTGGCTGGGACAAAGAGAGTGTGGGGGGTTGGGTAGAATAAAATGTTGGAGAGAGAAAGAGAGAGAGATTATTATTATTTTATTAATTTATTGCACCAAGGCGTCAGACATTACATGAATTCATACAAATAATGCTTCAAATGGATACAAAACCAAGAATAGAACATAGTTTACAGGGAGGTGTACATATTGATAAAACATTGCTGCATACTAACACACAACTCACAGTATGGCAGCACAGAGTACATTATATACAAAAGTAAAGCTCAGAGAAACACAGAATGCACAAACAGAATTATACAGCAACATACAGAAAATATATGTATAATTCAATATAATTAATGGCCACCAAAGTGAGGATAACGAGCAAGAATAACATCAAGGTTGTCATCATTAAGTAAAAATGAGCAGATCTCTATTAAGTTCTGACCTCGTGGTAAAACATCTCTCACTGTGGGGCACTGAAGACAATAGTGGTCAAGAGTGTTAGCATTAGGACGGTCACATAATTTACAGGAGGTGTACTGTGGCATATCTAGAGTCTGGGAGACCTGCCATAAAGGCCGATACCCCATTCTGAGCCGAGCACTAACTACATTGTTTTTCCGCACCATTAACCCGCGTCTGCGATACTTGTAGCGACTGTGAAGAAAGTGATCATGGTGCTGTATGGACACACTGTTGGCCCTCTCCGTGTCCCTGCGCTGGACCATCATGGCAAACCCAGCTGAGTAGATGATGTTACGTAGACAACGGAGGGAGGGCTCAGCATCCACAGCATGCCCATCCAGCATACAGGACGCCTTGGCAAGACGATCCGCTGTGTTGTTGCCAGTCAGCCCAATGTGAGAGGGCGTCCATACAAACGACACAACAAGAGAAGCATCCCGAGCGGCCGCGAGGCGACATAGTATATCTCCCACAGCACGGCCACAGATGGGTCTTGGCGAGGATAGGGCTTGTAGGGCCGATTGGGAGTCACAAATTATTACCCCATTCACTCGTCGTCGAACAAGGAGAGTCACGGCATCCAAGATGGCATTCAGTTCACAGTAGGTGGAGCTCGACGAGGTGGGTAGTCTACGGCCAATCCATGAATCAGCCGGCACAGGCGGCTCCATGGTGGGGGAAAACACAGCACATGCCGCCCTCCCATCTGCTTGCACAGAACCATCAACATAGACGTGGTGTGCTGCAGGGACAGACGTGGACACATCAGCGATAGTCTCCAGAGCTAACTGTCTCTGCAGGGGGGGATAGACATCCTTCAAGGTCGGTGTATATGTGACAGCGGGGAGGGGGACACGCCAGGGTGGTAAATCTGGGACAGCCGCCTGCACTGGCAGGTCGATGTCAAGGCCACGGAGAATGTCACTCACCACCCTGATAAGGTTATGACCTCCTGCTCGAAGTGGGAGCCTGGGTGCATCTGGATCCAGGGACGTCCTCATGACAGCAGAGAAGTACAGAGCAAGAAAGGGGTAGTGAAGACACTTAACAGTAAAATAGGACACATTGGCATAAATCCTCTCCACAAGAGGGGGCAAGTTGAGCTCCAACTGCATACTCACAATATGGGTAGCGAGAGAACATCCCAAGATAGATCTCATGACTCGATTCTGGAACTTTTCAAGTAGCTCGAGAGCTGGTCTAGGAAGTTGACACAAGGCAGGAGACAGATAGTCGACCACTGACCGAAGTAGTAGGATGTAGAGGGTCCTCGCCACTGGGATGGAGACTCCTGCAGCATTGTTGGCAAGCCACTTGACAGGTGCAAAGCGGGGCTCCAGACGGTCAAGAAGGCTCTTCACAAAGGGATGAATTCGTTGACGTGCAGGTATAGCTGGGGTGATCCGGACTGGTGCACCTAAATACGTGTACTGTGTGCAGTGAGGGATGACATTACCACCCATGGCGAATGCGGGCAGTGCTCTGCAGTTGCGTGAAGTAAAAATCCTGCTTTTTTCTGGGCAGATAATAAGGCCATAGGAGGTAGCAGACACGTGAAAATCATGGAGCATGTGCTGAAGGTCGTGAGTTGAGGTCGTGTGGATGCATATGTCGTCCGCATAGCAGGTAACTGTAGTACCGGGGATGACAGGAAGGAGGGAGAGTAGACGATGCATAAG
>JAXCGZ010008095.1:0-2500 GCA_037179515.1 Halocaridina rubra
TCTCTCTCTCTCTCTCTCTCTCTCTCTCTCTCTCTCTCTCTCACTCTCTCTCTCTCTCTCTCTCTCTCTCTCTCTCTCTCTCTCTCTCTCTCTCTCTCTCTCTCTCTCTCTCTCTCTCTCTCTTTCTTTATATATATATATATATATATATATATATATATATATATATATATATATATATATATATATATATATATATATATATATATATATATATCGCCTCCTTTGTGAAATTGTTCACTTCTCAAATACGTTTACGCGCCGACGCCTATTTAAATGCACACGCACATATAGCCACGTTCATACATTGATTTATAAAGTTTAATTTAATCCTTATTATGTACTTCTTTGGTATATAAGGAGGACCATATATTATTTTTAAGAGTGTGTGCAAAATCTTCCACTGTTCTCTTTCTCGAGGGTCAATTCTCTGTTCCCCCCCCCCCCATGGTCATTCTTTGAGAGAAGTGTTGGCTTTTGACGCAGGGCATCCTCTTCTGCTTTTATGACCATGGGGAATAGGGTTGGCTGAGTATCGTCATCATCATCTGGACTACGCTTCATCTCTTGTTTTGTGACTGCTGATGCACACGAACACACGCACTCTACACATCTTACACGGGTTAGCACAGTCACATACGCATTGCAGAAATGTTTTCTCTGGTGATTTTGGTACAATGGTCATTCGCTAAAGAGTGTTCTAATACTGAAAATTCCACACACACACACACACACACACACACACACCACACACACACACACACACACACACACACACACACACACACACACACACACACACACACACACACACACACACACACACATATATATACATATATTCGTGCGTGTATGTATATATGATGTGTGTGCATAATCTTTAATGTACTTATAATTTTTTTTAATGAGTGTGGCACCGGGATTGGCACTAAGAAAACATCTAAGAAAAAGCAGCTGCTTAAGGCTAAGGCAGAATTTAGAGAATGCTAAACAGTAAAAAAGAAGAGACAGGCCTGAAAGAATAGTCAACATGATGGCAGAATCAAGCCCTGACACGACGATAGATCAGCTTTTTGACATAAGAAAGGCCATATTATTGAAGAAAGACATAAGCTGGAAGAGAATTCCAGCATCTGGAAGGGGGAGGTAAGAAGCAGTTACAGCACCGACCTTTCTGAGAGAACTACATAGCTCCACGCAGTACTTGTGTGATGAAGCCGCTTGGCGTTTGTTACGCTGCCTCACCAGCGAGGGAGGGATGCAACTCACCAGCTCATCAGACCAGCAATGGAAGTAGTACTTATAAAAGAGAGAAAAAGATGACATCTTTCGGCGAATTTTTATTAGTTTATTTAATTATTGTAAATCAAACCTATAAGAGGAAGCTGATGTAATTAGAAGATTAATCTGTGATTGAGGTTAGTTTAAATTAGGTTAAACTTGTATTACCTAACATGTGCTTAAGCTAACGTAACCCAACCTAACTTAATCTAACCTCAATCTCAGAGTTATCATCTAGACATTACCCCCAAGTGTCTCTTCTGGGAATTATCCCTTATTATTTGTTTATTTACTTAATTGAAATGAGTTTGGATAAGTAAATCCTCCTAACCCTTCCATATAGTATTGGGGTTACCAAGACCTCTGCATTTAATTTCTTTCCTTGCCACAAGACTACTGATTAGCCTGATGGCTAGTACAGTGGTAACGCGCTGGCTTCGCATTCACGAGGTCGAAAGATCGGTTCCCGTCCAAGACCGAGAGTTTAAGCTGTTTACTGGCAGGAACTGCTGTGGTTGGACACCATAGTGGGGGGTTGGGGCTTGCCCTGGCTGACGAATACCCATTGTATTGAAATGGAAATAAAGTTTATTTGTTTGTTTGTTTGATTATTGAGGTAATAAGGAACTAGATATGGCGTTGCGTTTATAACTTCGCTACTTTTGTTTCATGTGTAAATATATCTTTAAAAAATTATATAAGAACAGGGATTTCTTTTTACTGACAACATTGATGCTGATACATGATTAGTTATTGTGGGCTATTTGTAGCACAAACTTCTCTCTCTCTCTCTCTCTCTCTCTCTCTCTCTCTCTCTCTCTCTCTCTCTCTCTCTCTCTCTCTCTCTCTCTCTCTCTCTCTCTCTCTCTCTCTCGTATAGCTAAAGAAAAACAGACATCATCTTATAACAAAATTTAATTGTGTTAGCAAAGATGAATTGTTTTGTATGACGTTTATCACTGGATGGTACTGATACTCCTTAACTGTATTTGATAAATACAGAGCTCTGCTTGATAGGGCTAATTGCAATCCACGCAACTCAAAATAAAATGAACTGGCGAATGATAATGGAAGATATTATGAGACATGGTGCTTTTATTGATATCATAAGATATACTCAGATAAAATAGTCATAATATTAAACCTAAGTAACTAGTGTTATATATATATATATATATATATATATATATATATATATATATATATATATATATATATA
>JAXCGZ010008095.1:10000-12500 GCA_037179515.1 Halocaridina rubra
CTGAAAGAGAAAACTACCTTTTGTTGTCGCAATGGAAGCAGTTCCTGGCTCCCGTTCAGGAAGCTCCTTTATCATATCCTTAACGTAGCAGGTACAGCTACATAACCGCCAGACACCTTCTGGAATAAGGAAAGGTCCATAGCGCTCATCTTGTCGTATTTTCTCTCAACTCAGCAGCTTTAGATAATATACGATTAGATGTATTTAGTTGATGGTGAAACATTATGAGCTTAACGTTCGTATCAGCAATGATACCTTTTCCCTGCTGTCGACACCATGCGAGTAAGTATTAGCTGTAGACTTGACAACGTTAAATGGTTATGGTACCTTTGCGAAGGAGAAGGTCACTATCAACCTAGTCTATACCCGGTGGTTAAAGAATTTCCTGAGAGAGAGAGTGTGTGTGTGTGAGAGAGAGTGTGTGTGAGAGAAAAAAAAAGTGTTAGAAAGAAAGAGAGAGAGAGAGAGAGAGAGAGAGAGAGAGAGAGAGAGAGAGAGAGAGAGAGAGAGAGAGAGAGAATAGAAGCGACTGTGATCAGAATAATGACGTTTAAAGGAGAAGATAATGAGCTTATTTACTTGGTCTCCGAGGGAGACCCAACTCTTCACTTTGCGCTAGATGATTCTGTTGATAGTACAAACTAACTCTGTTATCTTCAATACATACTAAGTGAAGTTGGATACAAGTCGTGGACAGGGGTAGGAATGGAAGGGGAGTGATGCGCAGAAGGTAGGTAAATCGATACATGCATACATACATACATACATACATATATTCATACATACATACATACATACATATATACACTTACATACAGAGAGAGAGAGAGAGAGAGAGAGAGAGAGAGAGAGAGAGAGAGAGAGAGAGAGAGAGAGAGAGAGAGAGAGAGAGAGAGAGAGAGAAGACATTGGTATAGAGAGAAAGGCGGTATATTTTGAACACAATTGACGAAAAAGGATATGTAATAATTAGTATCATGGATGAAAGAAAATGAGAGACACCAAAGGCTTAAGTTGAATTGCCAAGGAATGATGTAACATATTAAGTGGAAAAAGTCGAAAGAATTAATTTGTGGTAATGCGAATGATGTATAGTGAAATCTTGAAATAAAAAAAACAAAATAGAATATATAGTTGCCTTGTGATAACAAAGGTTTTTGTTTTTAGCACTGACAGTTGCAATAGAAAAGAAACATATTTTGCAGTAACTCACACCTCTATACCCATAGGTCTAGAGAATGGAAAGGATATGTGAGGACTAGTGATCTGTAACTAGTCCTCATTGAAAACTGTCGTCTTCGTTGTGACGACTATTGAGTAAAAACTGTGATTCTTGTTGTGACTGCTAAGAGTATTTGTGCTTTCTTTCACAAGTTTTTCTATACTTTACGAATAAAGGTCATGTAGCAAGCAAGATAATAATTATTTATGTTTTGGTCATATCTAACTATTTTTAATGAGTCTTTATGAAGAAATATATTTTCACATGTAATGCTGTATAGAGGGGATTAATTTTTTTTCTTTTATAATTGCCTTTCATGAACCAAATTTAATCATCTGGAGATTTTGTGAAGGAGGGCCAGCCTTAAAGGTTTTTGGAGTGTGAAGAATGTGAACCCCTTGTCTTGCACAGCCTTTGCAAGAGGACCTTTTCACGTCAGATACATAAACCTCTCCAACACATACACACACACTCGCCCACACATATCTTCGCAACCTCTAACCCCCCTCGCTAATCCACCCACAGTCCCCCTTCTCTAATCCTCCCACAACCCTCAGCACCGCCACCACTTCGGCTCTTATTCACTTAATCTCTTTACATGTAAGTTTTCTTCCTCACTTTTTTTCTGTTATACCTTTGTGAGAAAAGTGGAAGCTTGTGCTTTTTTTGTTTGTTTGTTTGTTTATCTAAGTTTATCCCATCTGCTGGAGGGCGATTTTTAACGCATAACTATCAGGATAGAAAGTTGGAACATACATACACACGAACTCACAACATACGCACATGCAAACACACACACACACAAATTTCCACTATATGAAGCTTTGCAGGGCCAAGCATTTATTTTTAGGGAATTATCATGTTATCCTCTGTGTCCTTATTTTTCAATCTTCTTTTTTGTCTTTTTTCTGGACAGTTTTGCGTTATAATTGTCAATTTCTTTATCTTTTTCGTTACTCTCTCTCTCTCTCTCTCTCTCTCTCTCTCTCTCTCTCTCTCTCTCTCTCTCTCTCTCTCTCTCTCTCCATTTACCCTTTTATATCACTCTCAAACTTTTTAATAAATGCTTATCCTCTCGTCTGCTCCACTTTCCATTTTTAGCCCTCTGTTTTCCATGTCACCCCCCACCCCTTCTCTGTCCTCTCGACCCCAATGCTTCCACCTTTCCCAGCGTTTCCGTTTTCCATTTCTCTTACCCCTTAACCCTTTCCTCAATCCCTCACCCTCGCCCTCCTCCTCCTACTGCCTTTTATTTCTTTCTTGATTCAAGAACACCAA
>JAXCGZ010008095.1:17500-20000 GCA_037179515.1 Halocaridina rubra
GGAGCAGTTTGTTTGGAGTCATAGACAAGTAAATGCTAATGGACATAAGCACTTAAACATTACAGAGATTTCAGATTTGTAATCTCGACAAATGTGCGGATATGAAACTGTGCTATTTGTCTTCTTTTTTGTACTGTGTTAAAACACCAAACTTTGACAACTGACAGATCTAGCACAATGTCATTCGTTTGTTACACATGACTGAACTTTATGTATACTCTGCTGGCAGTTTCAAAACGCACACGCGGGTTTTGCATAAAACACACACACTCACACTCAGGACAGTATTATTGGTTCTTTCTTTGCAAGCAAGTGCTACATAAATCTGTTTGAAAGCAATAATGGAAGAGGTAAATCGCTTTCCGTTTTTCGTTTATCTGGTTTATTGCAGTGGGGAAGCTTCTTTGAATGGTGCGTTCGCATATTTGTGGCTTTCGATAAACAGTATCATATATGCGATGAGAACAAAAGCTGTCGTAATTTGGGGTATATTGGTGGTAAAGGTTTTGGCACAGATTCATATTTGGGTCAGTAAAGGTTGAGTTCTGCCATTGTACCATCACCCTTTCTGGTTCGATCCGCAATCGTCTTGATCTTATCTCTATAATCCTATTAAAAAAAACAACCTGGCTGCGTCCTGATCTTAACTTAATAAGACCTCCCTAGGGTACCCTACGCAGTGCTGTGCAGTCCGTTTGTACGGAATGTAACTTTACCCTTTTGACTTATAAATTAGGTCATTGGCAAGTCTTCTTTGAAGTTTTCAAAATGTGACTACTTTGTTTTACTCCGCCTTGTCGCCGACACGTGCACTGAAACCGTTTGTAATGAAACATCACCTCTCCATGCCGCCTCGCCTTGCCTCTCCACACCGTATACTTTGCTGCCAGCCCGCCCTTCAAGAGAACCCTTACAGGCCTGCCTGCACTTCTGGCTGGCTCCTGCATATCCCTGAGGCCAGTTAGAGCCGTCCTCATGGACGCCAGTGAAATGGAGACGGATCCCTCGTCTCCAAGGCCGACTCTTTTTCTCCCTCATCTGCCAACCACAGTAACGCTGAATACTGCATCAGGGACGCCATCTCCGGAGCACAATTCCTCGCCTACGTAAAATCGCCCCACTCACTACGTATGGATGCAAACAACGCAGCTGTGAGCACGGACTTTCTCACAAACTAGCGCCTACTCATGGACGTTGCCAGCAAATGCCTGGTCAACACCAAAAAAATTCACCACCACGCACAGACGCATGGCTTATATCCATATAACTTTGCTCACCAGCCATATAAAAGTGTGAACCAGCATAGGTAAATTCATACCAAGCCACTACACTCAACTCGAGACTCGTCTTCCATAGCCCAGCCGGATCACCTGTAAATTGTTAAAATCATATTTTGTATTTTATAGTTTGTATTTTCCACTGTATATTCTGTACTTTATTTTGTATATTTCTAGTGTAAACACTGTTGCTCATTTCCCTTTTTTCCCCAAGGGGGGAGTGTTCTCTCAGGAATTGTATTGTTAAAAAAAAAAAAAGCTGCGTCCTAAGCTTATCTTTTTTTATAACTCCCCAGGTTGCCCTTCGCACTACTGTATACTTTATGTATATTGACTTTTTTTTTTTTTGTCACTGACGGGCGCAATATGTTGCTTGGTAGTTCTTTTGCTGAATTTGATTTTGTAAAGTCGTCCATACGATTTTTCTTTAAATTGGAGAGAAAAATATATCACCTGTAATTAAATTCCGAAGTCCTGCCCCACCTTCAGCTTCACAAATCTGATGGTGTATTAACATTGCATTTGTGTGGATAATATTATCTATATACCACTTCAGAGACTTGAACTATGTATTGCCCGAGTGTGAGCCAGGTGCTTAGACAAATGTTTACAGAATGGTGCTGTATGTAGAGCTGCGAGAAAACAGCTTTCCCTTGAATGTTTTGTTGTCGTTAAGGAAATCTGTTTTGACCAAAATCAAGATCATCCCGCCAAAAATTAAACCTTTTAGATTTCTTTCACCCGCCAATGGAGTCTGTGCTGCTTGCATCTCCTCTAATCTCGCTAGCGATCATTCGCATTGAATGGCAGTTATAGAGGTCTTTTCTAATGAAAACATAAAATGTAGTTCGTATTTTGAGGCTGAATTATATCAATTTGATATTTTAATGAATTCCTCAGTTGTATTTTACAGATGACGTTGTAATGAAATCTATACCCAGTTAAGAGATTTAAAATTTTTAAAGATCTTGGAAACAGCGTTATATGTAACGGTTGTCAATATGATTATAAAAGAAGTATTGATGCATACGAGATGAGTGCGTATACAACCACTAAATCTAAAGGGGTATGAGTTGCATCGGCCTTACGACAGAAGATCCACGCCCACTTACCCTTTGGAAGACTCAAGCAAGGTAGAGGTGGTGGTGAAATGTGGAAGCTCTTTATCCCCAAGGAGTTAAGAGGAGTGAACGAGGTGAATGTGCGTGGTTTTGACTCGGCCA
>JAXCGZ010008095.1:22500-25000 GCA_037179515.1 Halocaridina rubra
TTGAAAGTATTCCGTCTCCTCTCTTTCAGTTTCAGAGCTTCCTTGAGTTAGGAACTGTATTCATATCCGTAACATATGGACAACACTTCCCAGTATAATTATTCGCCATAGAATAATGTACGATAGATTTATTGATAAAATTAAAGTATTGTTAATGGTACAATATGTTCCTTAGTTTTTTCCTTAGGAAATAACTTGGCTTAGTTTATAGCTTGGGTGATCCTGTTTCCTTGGTGTATGAAGAGTGAGAGTTAAACTTAACGAGCATATTACCTCTGAAATGGCAGCCATTACGCAATCTCGAATGACTCCTCAAAAAGGGTTAAGGTGTTGGCTTTCAAATCTGGTTAAGACTGGAAAGTCGGATATGGTTTTACTCCTATTTTACACTTTCGATCTATACCGAATACATTATTGCTCTGTATTTGAAGAGTTGGATATCAGTAACGGATGGCAACGGCAATTGATTTCCTTTTTACTGTTCATGCATTGGTCACGATATAATTTGACGTTGAACGTCAACATGAAATAACTTTTTATTTTGATTTTTGTGGTTTCCATTTATTTTTCTCTTTTTGTTGATCTGCATGCACGTAAATATAATAAACAGGGGAGATATTGCATTGTATTTTTTCTTTGTACTGAATCATTTTCCATATAAATTATAATTGAAATAGGTATATTATTATTATTATTATTATTATTATTATTATTATTATTATTATTATTATTATAAGAAGAAGAAGAAGAATACGTCTACGCAAACTTTTCTGTCTCATATTTATCTCCTGTTCCATGACTTCTGACACTTAATCTATGTATACGTGTTTTGAATTGTAAGCATTATGTCTCTAAGGATACTCCAAATATCAGTAACTTTTAATACAGGAGCTGTAGTGGGGAGACCTCTCCTTATTACTTATTTCCCCTTCTACTGGAACTTTACGAGGTTAGGCTTTTCCAAGAGAATGTATCCATGATCATCAGCTCTTTTAGTTGAGTTGGGAAAAATATGGATACCATGCCGAAAACTTTCTTCAGATTTTTATTATGATTTTGAAAGGGCAGATTCCAGATAGGGACTGCCTATTATAATTTGGGCTTCATATATACGGATTGTCTCTGGCACGTGGTAGTAGGACAGAGTGTCGAAAGTCAAAGTGTCGAAAGAACCTAAGCTAATCTAACCTAACCTAACATTTCGACATTTTGTCTTTCGACACTTTCTCCTTCGATACTCTGTCCGCGCACGCTGACAGGTACTTCAGAAGCCCTTATAATACTCTTGAAATGTGGCTATATCTACCCCACTCTTCGTAGTTTATGTATTATTATTGATGGAAGACCATGCACGATAGAAGACCAGTTTCCGTATGCGACCTCTGCATCTGCACAAGTCTTCTCTAGCCAATAAACAAAATCTGATCTGTTTGGCTTTTTCCAACTCGTTCATGTAATATGCAGTCGTGGTCTTATACCAGACGAAAATTGCATAACATTTACTTATAGTTACCCTTAAATTTAACATAAATATTATATTTTGAAACCTTTGAACAATCGAAGAAAGCAAAAACACTAAAAACTACTGCAAGGGATCTTTTGTAATATCTGTAACGCCATCTATAAGGGGATGTACAGTAACATTACTCCCATAAAAGCAAATGAGCTGAGATGGCACTCTTTTTGTAATGGTGACACCTTATTAATCTTGTGGCAGCTGGAATAAGGCATAGTATTTTGCAATGTAAGTATAATATATGTATAGAGAACTCTAGTGCCAGGTGAAATCTACGATGACATTGCTGGTTATCTTTAAATAAGGGGACCTTATTTTACCCCCTTTTGTTGATAACTCGACATTTGTGTCTTGGTCAAAGGTTTCGGTCGATGGGGTTCCTCTTTGTTTGCATCCGTTCTTTTCCGCGATATTTGTGTCCAATATATGAGCACTGATTATATTCCTACCAATACATATTTCTTATTGAAATATAATTTCAACCTTGTAATATTTTGGTAAATATATACGTAGTGTATTAATTATAAAGCTTAGTTTTCGATTCTAGTACTGTTTACCATCCATCCCTATGTATGAATTGAATTATGCTTTGTATTATATATATATATATATATATATATATATATATATATATATATATATATATATATATATATATATATATATATATATATATATATATATATATATATTGTAAAAGCACTAAAGCTATATAATTGATTTTTTTTAACATGACACCCGTTCATCCCGACTCTTTTATGTTGTTTAGGTAGGCCTCGATATTGTAAGATTTTTTTTTTATTTGAATAAATTTGTCCTTGAAAATAGTCATAAATAACTCGTGTCACGGTTAGGTTGTGATGGGTTAGATTAGGAATAATTTCCGACTGTTTCGAAGTTCTCATTCGTTCAAAGCACTTAAAACCACAGGTGGAACACATATTCCTCTTCCAAAGGGAGACCAGTGTAATCGTAAAAGCTTCT
>JAXCGZ010008095.1:30000-45000 GCA_037179515.1 Halocaridina rubra
TCGTTTATGCCGAAGTTGTCGATCTTACTTTATTTCATTGCCGAAATAATAGTATCCTCTCATAATTTAGTCTGTTGCCACACTATCTGTTGTATTAAACGTTTTATTTCTATTGAAAGTAATAGATAACCGTAGGTGGAACGTGGATACACGCAGAACTAAGTACGAACTCTGGAAGTACTTATTACTGCTGTAGTTCTAATCATGCCTAAATTGTCCATCCATATGCCAAAGTCATATTCCCCTTTATGAGGGGGTGGCTGAGTCAAAGGAAGTACTTTAACTTTTTGTGGGAAGTAAATACAGAGGAGGGGATTCCCAGTCCCCTCGCTCCGCCCCTTTTAGTCGATTTTCACGACACACAGGGGAACACGGAGTAAGTAGTCTTATCCCCTCCCTCAGGGGGATGCTAAATTGTACAAGCCGTTAATTTTTTGTTTTGCTCTATTTTATCGCTCAGAATACAAAGCTTGGAACAAAATATCCAATACGTTAAAGTTTCCTTGATGGCACTTTTCTTTGGATATTCTTTTATAGGAACTGAAATCCTACAAGTTTTTGATATAATATTTGATATGCTTTTTTTCGCGACCGAAATGACTTGATAATGTTCCTAAGTTGTTATCTGCCCTCGTGTGTATGTACTTGAGTGAAAGTTTACCCCCCAAAAATAATAAGAAAGGGTCTACCATGTGTCCTATATTTATATTGTAAAGCTTCTTTTTCACTTCTCTTTGCTTTTTCCAATCTTTTCTTCCTGACATATTAGCCTGTTCCAACTCGTCAACTTCCCTAACTTTTCCTCAGCATTAATCAAAAAAGTACTGTAAGTTACTACGTAGTTCTTCCCACTTTGCCAAATCGTCTTTTACTCTTCCAAACTCTCTGTAAGTCAGCATTATTATATTATTCGGAATCCCCATGGAATGGTCGAGAGACTCGCAAGTGATTGGAATTCACACTTGGCAACACTTTATTCATAAAGTAGAAATTATATATACATAGTAACCGAAAATCACGGTAGCGCAGATGTTTGAACACTCGACTCAGGATGTTACACCCATGTTCAAACCTATCGCGTGGTGTTAAAAAAGGCATCCTGCCGTAATTCCCCTGATCCAGCCTGCCTGTGACTATTCCCATTCGAATTAGGATTAATAGTGACACAAATCGACAGACAAGAACAGCATTGACAATGACCGTAATCTTCCTTGTATGGGGGTGGCCTAGTCAGTGCACACGCGTTTAACAGATGCCTATGTTAGCTCCTTTGGGATAGTTACTGCCATATCCCTCCTCACCACTGCTTGTGTTGTTCACAACATGATAAGTGAACAAGGATATATATATATATATATATATATATATATATATATATATATATATATATATATATATATATATATATATATGCAAGAAAAATTTAGTTCAACCCAACAATGTCATCTTTTGAAAATATTATGGATCTTTTGTGTTTTCTAAAAACGTTTTTACTGCTTTTATAACATTATTCATTTATAAAGATGCAATGAATCCATTTTTTTTTAATTCTGGTACTTGTTACATTTAACAAGAACTAAGCTTAGATCCAGCGATTCTCTATAAATGGTCGGCTTTGGGTACTGCTTGAGTATTAAGGTGCGTCCACACCGACAACAAAACATATCAACAACAAAATTGACAACATTGGACGCAACCATGTTTGTGTTGCTACTGATGCGATGGTGTCGATATGTTGGTATGGCGCTGTAAGTAATATGTTGGTATTACTGGTGTCTGTAGATGTCGACTGCGATGTTATGGTCAGTGTTTACAACCTGTTTCCGACTGCATGTTGCCGGTGTGGACGCACCTTTAAGGTGCTCGTACACGGATTTGTGAATGAGCTGAAATGAATCGGTGCAAGACAAACAAAACAAACAAAAACATTTATTTCCATTTTGTACAATGGTTATTCAACATTAATAGTAACTTATAAGTAGACATATTTCGCGTGCTACTTGCCTTGCAAAAATGACAGTTTTCCGAGTAATATGCCCACAGCATCGCAGTCGACCTCTGCAGGCATCAGTAGTACCAACATATCACTTACAGCGCCATACCAAACATATCGACACCATCGTATCAGTAGCAACACAATCATTGTTGCGTCTAATGTTGTCAATTTTGTTGTTACTGTTTTGTTGCCGATGTGGACGCACCTTCACTCTCCAAAGCTACTTTTTTGCCTCCCATACTGTCAGGGAGCTACCAAATTTAGTCAGGGAAATTTTAAATCTTTATCGATTCGGAATAGGTTGAATGAAAGATGGGAGTAAATGGGTTGTTGGGAGGAATAGGGAATAGGAGTTATCTCTTGGAAATGTACAGCGGAACGAATGGCTGAGTTGTTCACACTCGATCGGATTTGAAAAGTTGCAAAAGGAAGAAAATGGTGAGATGAAGTGGAAAGTCGAAAAGATTATATTGGAAGGAAGTAGCATGCTCAAAGAGAGGTGTTACTCTTTATCGTACCGAGAGATGGTGCCAACTTGTTAATTCTAGTTAACTCTAGTTACAATAGTAGTGTGTTAGCTTTTCACCTGCATGCCATTTCCATACTCTTTCAAGCTGTTAAATAGTTTCTTTCATTGTAAAAACTATTCTGAATTTATCTCGAATTACTTCAAACTCTCAGTGATTTTAAAATTCTATGTTCCTTGATTATTTATTGCAACACCAAACTTATTTGTTTGTTTCGGTTTTATGTCACGGACTCCCTTTTCTACCAAGGGCTAGGACGGTTGCCTTCTCGCGAAGGACTTGATTTGGCAGATGTAATCGTTACCCTGAGTGCATGCCCTTGCTAACCTCAGACCGTGACGGGGCGCAAACCCTCGACCTGACACTTCAGATTCGCGAACGCTACCGCTTGAGCCACGGTGACTACTGCAACACTATACTTATAACTACTAAATATTTAGTACTTTTAGCAACCATTTGTTGTACAGGTGGTTTTGTTCTTTAGTTGCTGTAGATATATTTCCTTGTAGTTCTGTTCTGAACGAAAGAGTAATTCTGTGTAATAAACATAATAATGCTTATTATGATGAGATAATTTTGTGTGTCTTGTGTGTGTACACTAACACCGTTATCCACTCTTGTTATTTACATCAGAGCTTCATTCTCTCTCTCTCTCTCTCTCTCTCTCTCTCTCTCTCTCTCTCTCTCTCTCTCTCTCTCTCTCTCTCTCTCTCTCTCTCTCTCCCCCCTCAGTTGAAACTTGTAGATTATTATTATTATTATTATTATTATTATTATTATTATTATTATTATTATTATTATTATTGTTGTTGTTGTTGTTGTCGTCATTGTTGTTGTTAGGGTAATGTCGGGAAGTGACCAACGTGGATTCGATCCCACCTTGTTGGATTATGAAGGGCATCCTGCCTCAATCCCCCAGCTATGACTTGTATATTCACCCCCAAATGAATGGGGACTAATTTTGATACAAAAAGCGGTACATTGGTGACCGCGGTAGCTCGCTGGTAGAGTGCGCTAGTCGGGAAGCGAGTAGCGCGGATTTGATCATGCCGCGGAGCGTTTAAAAGGGTATCCAGCATTAATTTCCATGCCCCAAAATGTGTGTCCACTCCAATTCGAATAGGGATCACGTATGACATAAAGGCGGTAGCTCAGTGGTAGAGTTCGCGAATCGGAAAGCGATTAGCACGAGCTGGATCCCACCGCCGGGTTTTAGGAAGGGCAGCCGGCCTTAAACCCCTAGCTCCAACTTTTATGTGTCCATCCCCATTCGAATGCAGACTAGTAGCGACACAAATTGACGCATTATTATCATTATTATTGAAACAATTGTAATGCAGTTGCGCATGTCAGATGTCTTATACTAATATCCCTACCCTGTCGAGATTCGAACCTGGGAACTCTAGTCTAGAGCGCCACAGCTTAGCCCACTGGACCACTGAGGCTCTGAGGTCCAGTGGTCTAAGTTGTGGCCCTCTAGACTGACTTCCTAGGTTCGATGCCCGACAAGGATGGGAGACATATTATTATTATTATTATTATTATTATTATTATTATTATTATTATCATTATTATTATTATTATATGATCTCGGATTGTTAACTAATTTGGTATGACTAGTAGACAAAGAGTCGCAGATTTAATTGTTCATCTTCGTAACATAATCGTCATATTTACAAGCAAACCCGGAAGTTGTGATAGACATTCGTATCTTTGGTTAAAATTGTATACTTTAAAAACTTGAAACTATACGAAGAAAAATTTAGTAATCATCTTTTTATTATAATTATTAGTGCAATTCCTATTGTACTTGCCTTTTTATCATCCCCTACCACCCATTTTTGACCCCCCTCCCATTATATATATATATATATATATATATATATATATATATATATATATATATATATATATATATATATATATATATATATATATATATATATATATATTATATATATATATATATATATATATATATATATATATATATATATATATATATATATATATATATATATATATATATATATATATATATATATATATATATATATCTGTGTGTGTGTGTGGACGAAGTCATTCATATTTAGGCCTAACAATAGGAAATATAATGAAGATATAGGTTATATATGTCTGCTTTATTTTAGGAATAAATCCGTCTTTTCTCACAAATTAGCACACGTATAATCTACTTTTATAGATGTTCCTTGCAATTTTAAAAATGTTTTTCACTGCTGAAGGTTTGAAGAAAAAACTTAATATATGTAGTGTAGGAGTGATAGGCAGACCGCTTGGAGAGTGTGTATCCCCCCCAAGATTATATGTGTCGGTAAGTAAATCTTAACCTATGGCTGCTTTTATCCCTACTTGTTTTCTTATTTGCAAAGTTTTAAAATGTGACCGTTAGGTTTTGGAAGAATAACGTAGTGTCCAAGCAAAGACTTTTTTTTTTTTTTTTTTTTTTTTTTTTTTTTTTTTTTTTTTTTTTACAGTGGCTTACCGATCAGTTTTATAGACTCCATTTGGGCCCTTAAGAATTGACTTCCCTGAAGATCCACCATCGAAAGATAATTTTATATTTTATCATAAACTTCACTGAAGAGAGTAACCTAAGTTCAAACAGCTATATTTTACGCCTCTGAGAATAATAATAAAAAAAAAATCGTAGGCCTAGTATGGCAGCTAAAGTTACTCATTTTAAAGACGTCATTTACTTTTAACATGACTTGAAGTTTTTCAGAGTATGAAATGGGTTCGAGATTAGGAAAGGAATATAGCGATGGAAAGTAAATCAGTGATGAAAATGTAGAGGATACAAATCAAACACATGCACGCACTTACGCTCGCTCGCGCACACACGGTTGATTTGTGAACCTCAAGTACTCTACCGCTCCCAGTTCTAGTATGAAGCATAGCATTAGTCTGCCTTTTAAATTCCAGGTAGCTGACCCCCCTCTTTCCCCCAATCCAGGTGAGGAAGGCCTAGGGCTTTAGGATTTTCCCCTAATATGGGTAAAGGGTGAATGGATGAGTATATGGGGATGGCTCATTTGAATGTTTAGGGTCAAGTTGGTGTGTTGGGTGAGTGAGACTGATAGTGAAAGTGGAATAGTCACTATTTTGCAGCTTGCGGTGCAAGGACGTTCACGAAAGAGAGAAGGGAGTTTATTTGTGCTATTTGACGGGACCTCCCTGGAGTGTTTTTTATATCTTCAGTCGTTGGATTAGTAAGTTTTGATCTTCTTTTTGTGATAAAGTTGCATGTTTCGATGCGTTTGACTGCAGCTTCTTATCAGTTTTAATGTTTTGTGTGAAAGTGTAAAGGGTGGTCTGGTCAGGAAATCTTCAGTGAAAACTTGTGCCAAAGTTTCCTCACGTCTTCAATTTTACTTTATTTTTCCAATGAAATTATGGGGGTTAATGATGGTGTTCATTCAGCTCTATCACCACTTATTTCTCCGATTTCTTAAACAGTGTATACCTAGGATACCATATTGTTAGTTAGCTAGACACACACAAATGGATTTCATAAACGCATCTGACGCGTTTCTGTGTATGGCTAGGATCCCGTCACGGGATCCTAGCCATACACAGAATCGCGTCACATGCGTTTATGATATCCATTTGTGTGTGTCTAGCTAACTAACAATATGGTATCCTAGGTATACACTGTTTAAGAAATCGGGCCATTGTCACCATTTTCTTGTAAACGAAACTTAAAATTAACGAATGGTATCACTTTCTGTATATTGTTTCAAATTGAACTTTTTTTTTGTGATAATATGAAACTCAAATAAGCGTATTAGTAACCTGTTTCCTACAAGAGAGTCACCTTTATCTTAAAAAAAAAAAATGCAACTATCGACATTTGAAAGTAATTTATCGTTGCTCTTAATAGCTAAGAATATATTGAACCCACAATAATATTTCATCGAAGTTAGAATAACCCCATCCCCCTCTCAATAATCTGTTGTTGATTAATTATTATTATTATTATTATTAGTATTATTATTATTATTATTATTATTATTATTTTAGTAGTCCATAAGCTTTGTTCAGAGATCAAGATCTAGGAAATAACTTTGTCTTGTGGGCAGACTTTGCCGTAACTATTATTTGCTTTGTAAATAAAAAATGACTCGAATGAAAATGCATGTTCTGATAGCTTACTATATTTTTTTTTTCTATAATTATACGTACTCAAGGATTTTATTTTAATCAAACTTTTAATAGCTTCTGTTATCTCTGAGCTCAAGAGAGAGACTCATTTTTAGAATTTTTTTTTTTTTATAAATTTTCTCCTCAGCTTTTCAGCATCATCATCAGCATCAGTTGGGAGTAGTATTAGTAATAGTACAGTAGTATGACGATGATGAATAGTAGTAGCATTATTATTATTATTATTATTATTAATGTTGTTCTTGTTTTTATTATTATCATTATTATTATTAACAGTTGGTTTTGTTTATTTTAGTTTATACAGTCAGATTATGCAGTTTCTGTTGCACTCATTATTATTTGAACTAAGGAAAATGACGGAAACTCTTATTCGTTTTCTTCTTCTTTTCCAGGACGGTCGAAATGGGTTAGGGAATGGCACGGGGCCTTTGGACAACATGAGGGGCTTTGAACACTGTCTCAACGATATCATCAGAGCCGAAACGCAAGATCGCATTGAGCGTAAGTTATTCAACTTCTTTATGAAGTACTCGTACTTTATTATTATTATTATTATTATTATTATTATTATTATTATTATTATTATTACTCTCCAACTCTTACATCTTTGTCAGTTTTCCATGCAAGAGACATCACCTCCTCTTCTCTGTTTTATATTTTTGTGTCTTAGGACGGTAGGGGCAGCTCGTGTGGGTGTGGGTGTGTCTGTACATCTTTGTTGTGTATGTTTCTCTATTGGGCGTATTTATGTATCCTTATATATTTCTTGTGTATAGATGCATGTGTATTTATAATAGACCGTAAATGTGTGTTTAATTATTATTATTATTATTATTATTATTATTATTATTATTATTATTATTATTATTTTGGTGTTGGTCATTGCAATAAAATTAGTTATTCATGATATTTATTCGAGCACTAAAAGGCATACATCTGGCTGTCAGTCTGGATTACGTTACACAGGTGAGTTCATATACAAAGTTCCTTAAAACGTAAGCTTTACCTTTATGCAATACTTGTAACGTAAGATTTAGTTTTTGCTAAAGTTAGAGGTTTATAAAGTTATACAGTGAGATTTAATTTTTATTCTTGATAATCTGTAATATAACTTGTCCTTAATAGTCTTCATAAAATTTTTAATTCGTAATGTGCATATTATTATTATTATTGTTATTATTATTATTATTATTATTATTTTTATTATTATTATTATTATTATTATTATTATTATTATTATTATTAATCTGAAATGATTTTGTGTCGAAAATTGCAGGAATTTGGATACTGTTGTTATTCCTAACTTGCATTTTATTATTATTATTATTATTATTATTATTATTATTATTATTATTATTATTATTATTATTATTATTATTACTCAAAAGTCACAATTGGTGGTCTGAAATGTAAGAAATTTGGCGATTGAAGTTTCGTTTAGGAGTCAATTTTTGGGGGGGCAGTTTAATAAACTTTATTTACGATTGATAAATATTAAGTTTCTATATTACTATGTCCACGAATATGAGATAAATATTATATTTTGCTGAAGTATCAGGACATAATCTTGAGAGATAGTTAATCCGTTTAGCACCATTGCTAGTGTGGTTCCAGCCACGTTCCATAAATGAGCTACTTACTTCGAGATGTGACGTAGTGTCCTTCATGGAAAATTATATAGGAGTTTCATATGCTTCCTGAGCTTAACTAAGTTATCTGTTGTTGGCATATTACTTGGAAAACTGCCATATTTCCAAGGCAAGTAGCACGCGAAAGATGACTGATCTTGTACCGATTCATTTCAGCTAATTCGCACAGTCATGTTCGAGCCCACTGCGGGGCGTTAGGAAGGGTTAACTCGTCTTAATTCCCCAGCTCCAACCTATCTATATTCACCTCTTCGGGATTAATAATGACAAGCCGGCAACAACAAACACGTCATGTTGTTCGTTACTACGTTATTTTCATACCGAGACGCAAATCTCACGAAACACTATAATTATCATATCAAATAAAGCGGTTTTCCCCCCGAGTAAATTCACGAATAAACAAAACAATGATAAATTAAGGTTCGAGAAGCCTCCTCGGGCCATTTCCTGGTCAACTGAATGGTTTATCCCCTTTTTTACGTGGGTAGTTGAGTGGACAGTGGCGTCGCGACCGTATCACCTTCAGTCATCGAAATATTGAAATTGAAATTTTAAGATTTTTGGATCGCATGTGGCTTCTTTTATTGGCTATTTCAAAAGGAACCTCCTGCCGTCACGATTGAAAGATGTATGCGGCTACACACACACACACACACACACACACACACACACACACACGCACCACACACACACACACACACACACACACACACACACACACACACACACACACACACACACACACACACACACACACACGAATTCTGTTGTGAACTGAACTTCGATATTTTCCTCTCTGTCAAGAAAAACATAAAAACTTCCCTATTAATGAGCAAAGGCGATAACTATTACAGAGATGTCTTACTCAGTAACGTACCTCCTCTGCATTATTTCGTGGAGGTGTAACTCTAATTACGTTTAAGAGACACTTATGAACTAATTACAGGATACAAGAGTGAGTGATTAAGCCACAGACTCAAGAAGCATACTGCTGGTGGCGGAAGAACCAGTAGCAACATGATTTTTGTTATAAATCTCTATAATTACCGTAAAATGGTTTTAAATGTCTACCCAGAGAGAGAGAGAGAGAGAGAGAGAGAGAGAGAGAGAGAGGAGAGAGAGAGAGACTTTCTTCTCCCCATTCTGCTATCCGTTTTCATTCTGTATTACAAAATTGGGGTTGAGAGATTGGGATAAACGTGATCGGCTTTTAATTAAATTTCACCCACAGACAATCACATGACGATGAATGACATCTGTTATCGGCAGAAATTGAAAACGATCATCATGCCTGAATAAACTTCCGTTCACTTAAAGAGATGCAAATAAACAAACAGACACTTTTATCTCTTCAGGAAGACGTATATAATGATTGATATCACGGTTATTTATTTTTTGTAATAATTACGGTTTTCATATTTATGAAACAATTCCCTTGAATGTAGGATTAATGAACCGGGACAGATCATAAGGTCAGATTCTAAATTTCCGAGTAGTATACGGGAGAGAATGTGTCATCGATGAACGTGCATTTTTACAATGTATTTGATTGAAGGGGCAAAAATTAAATGAAGAAAAGGGAAGATGACAGTCTACTCTATATACGCTCATGAATAAATCTATATGTCGGCGAATGGCGTTGTACTATAATTAGTTTAGTGAAAATCCCAACTGAATCTTCAAATGGTCATGACGTGGAACTTCATTCTGCAATCCAGAGACGGTACGGATGCGTCGGGCATATCTCACAGAGTGAATCAGAATGACTGCCGCTATAATCGACAGCGGGCTGTAACTGCTTAATAAAAAAATACTGTAAATTTTCGTTTTTATCATATTTGGGATTTCTTATTCATTAAGAAAATTATTTTACTCCATCTCAGCTCATTCCTGTCTTCAAATAGTTGCCTACTTAACACCACCTAGGCCTCTGGCTTATAGTATGTGTTGGGCAAATATTCTGGAGTACCTGACAAGCAAATCGTTCGTTGAAACCTCTGCTGAAAATAAGATTCTCCATCGTTTAGTTTTTGCTGGCCATTGGCTGACATCCTCACTCCGCTTCCTATTCTCTTTGGCCCGATTTCTTAAACAGTGTAAACCTAGGATACTATATTGTTAGTTAGCTAGGCACACACAAATGGATTTTATAAACGAATCTGACGCAGTTCTGTGTATGACTAGGATCCCCCCATGTGGGATCCTAGCCATACACAGAACCGCATCAGATGCATTTATGAAATCCATTTGTGTGTGTTTAGCTAACTAACAATATGGTATCCTAGGTTTACACTGTTTAAGGAATCGGGCTTTTGAAGCAGAGTATAATGGATTAGAAGTAGTTCACCTTCCCTCGTGTGTTTAAAAAGCTGAATAATTGTGAGGTTAGGGAACTTTTTTTTTCAAGTTGCGTTTAAATATGAATTACCAAAGAGGTACATATCCAAAAGTAACGAAGCTAAGAAACACCCGAAAGATTGGGTTTTACGTGATAATTATTGTCAGTAAAAGAACCAAGAATGATGCAAAAATAAATATTTACCTCTCAAACCGCTCTGGTAACTGTTCTGTGGGTTACGCGATTCCCTCGCTCGCTAGATGCTCTGAGCCAATCGTAACTTCATCATTTTCAAAGAGGTCAAAAGGAATACGATCGTGAGTAGGTGTTCGTATATATGCACAGTTCTTGTTTTACGAAGGACGACCAATTTTATTACATATGTTGAGAACATGGACGAGATTGCGTAGTTGAATATTATTTTTTTTCCTCAATATGTTGTTTGTGTGATTTTTATATGTCAAGGTGGTCGAAAAATGTGAATGAGGAAGTGAGGAATATATTATCGGATGTACAGTCACACACACAAGTTCACTTTCATATGCAAACTGCCAAGAGGTGTTTATTTCACGAAAGTTAAGGACGTACCTAGAGATAGTCACGTCACTTCAATTAGCCATAACTTACCTGGGATGTGATAATGCAACGCTCTCCTCTTTCTATTTGAACTTATCTGTGTGGCTGTACAGTCTCCGATGGAGCTCTAGTTTATATATATATATATATATATATATATATATTATATATATATATATATATATATATATATATATATATATATATATATGACAAGTCGGATTCTACTTACCTAATTCTCTTGAAAATTGTTAGAAATACTTTTTTTTTTCATTTATTCTGATGAACTGAATTTGTTAATCAGTACATGCTCCTCTAATAGAAATTTCACGTCTTAATAGATAAATATAGTATAAAACAGACTAAGTCACTTGTTCTTCAGCAAGAATAAAAATTTTATTCTTCTTCAGTAAAAGTTAAAATGTTATCCGTGAAAGCGAAATTTAAAAGGATTTTCGACACTATTTTTATCTGGTTTGAGTATTCATTTTCGATGTGTAAATCAATATATTATGATTAAGTTTCTCATATCCGAGAGTGTGTTGACTGTGTATTACGACACTAAAGTCGTCAATTCAGACGAGTGAGAGGAAGTAGATTACAGTACATGACGGAGCAGAGAAACTTTTTTTGGCATTCGATAAAAGGTTTTGGCTACATGACCAATACTGTAGCATTCTGACATACTTTTTGGTACTAAATTGGTTTTTACTTTATATATATATATATATATATATATATATATATATATATATATATATATATATATATATATATAATATATATATATATATATATATATATATAACACGCACATGCTTTCTTGTTGCTTTTTGTCTTTTTGTGCTATTATTGACTATGATTCCAAAACTGGATAATTGACTTGGGTTTCTTAGTTACTTAGTATGATGTTGTTGAGCGTTGAAATATTCTTTATTATTTATGTAAACTGTTCTTTGTGCTGTGTACTATTAAATCTTCTCTTTTCGCAGCTATTTTTATCTTATTCAGTGTTGTAATTCATATAAATTTTAATAGCACAGCTTTAATTTTTATTTTTAATTTACCATGTCGTGTTAGTGCTTCAAGCTGATATTTCGCAAGAATAGGCGTCTAAGGAGCCTCATATAGCATTCTCGCTTGCAGTTTGCTGGGATTTCTGTCAGTTCAAATATATGTGGATATTACCAGTGCATAGAGGAAAAAACTGCCGAGTATTAAACTGTTCTCTTTCGGAATCCTCTTTTTCTTTCTCCGCTGTCAAGTGTAATCAGTCATTTTAACAGTTCAGAAGTAGAGGGAGCGTATTTGTAGATACGATATATTAAAAGACATTAAAAAGTAATTTTCATTTTACATTTGCATTTTACAATTTATCATAATTGTATGGAAAGGCATTTTTTATAAAGCTGAGTAGGAATCATTATTATTATTATTATTATTATTATTATTATTATCATCTGGAATAAGTGGAGACTACGACATTTTAATTTTCACGCCTATTTAAATAGGTTCAGTATTTTGTAGGGTTGAATTAATATGCTGTCCATAGCTAGGCTTTATGGAGACCAGTATGGAAAAGGAAAAAAGTAAAAAGATTATATATATATATATATATATATATATATATATATATATATATATATATATATATATATATATATATATATATATATATTGGTAGCACGCTTCCTGCCATATACTATTACAGCTTCAAAGGATTGGTTCGGTACGTATAATGGTCAAGTTACCAAAAAAAAGAGTTGGTCTTATATCCTATCGAAATATATAGCCAATATTTTGAATATTTAGTTATTCCATGAAGCTTATTGCTTACCGACTTTTTTTTAACGCAAATTAAATTTCATATATTTTTTTTCAGTGTTAAAGATATTCTTTCGTTAAAAAGTATATATAAAATGTCAGTATGATATTTTACAGGTTTGCTGAATTCAGTTCGCAAACGTTTTTGCAGGGATTCTCATTCTGACGTAAATTACGGCAGGACCCTTATTATAGGTGTTAAGATTCGACGTTTTCTTTAAGATTAAAAGTCTCGTGACGAGTTTGTGAATAGTCACTGAATTTTATCAGTTTGGAAATAGATTTCTAGATTATTTCCCTCGATGAGAATATCTGAATGTTTTTGAATGAGTTTTTGGAAGTTAGGAGAACCTGTTGCTCTTTTGTAAAATATTAGTGTAGCCTTTTAGATAAGTCTACTCTTGGGGCTAATTTAGGGAGAATATCTTCACGTGCGTTAGTGATTTTAATCCTTTTAGAGTTTCTTCTTTCCATCCTTCTTTCTTTTTTTTATTTCATTGCCCATGTCTTTGCCTTGCCAGGTTTCTTGAATAGCGGCAACAACACCCTTCAAGCTCTGGCACAGTTACATGGTAAGTTATAGTTTTTCAATCCATTGATTTACTTGATTTTGGTGATATACTCAGAGTAAAACTTGCTTGTGTAGGCTCCTCCCCCCATACCATTGTATGGATACTTTTCTACGCTTGCGTGTAAGCTACTCGCCAAAATCTGCTCGCTGTGGAAAGACTTTTGCTTATAAAGATTTTTTTCTGCCAATCAAATGGTGAAAAAGGGAGGTGTGTCTGAATTAGGATTTTCTCTGGCCAAAGAAATGGCCAGAGGATGGATGCGGGCCACCACCTCCCTTTTACGACCTGCTTGCTTAACATTCCTTTGTGATTATTTAACGTGAGGGGAGGAGCCACGGCTTTTATTTTATGATTTTGCTTGGTTAGGGAGGGAGTGAAAATCCTTCTTGCAGGCAAATTTTCCTTTGAGTGTAATTCCTTATTTTCTTACCATGATGATGAGTGCACGTTAGATGCTGCCACCTTGTTGCTCCTTCACCTGTCCTGCTGCCACCTTCTTCTTTTAAAAGACCCCTTTTTTATGGTATAATTTTCATATTTTTCTCTATGAAACCTCTTTTAGCTATATTTCTTCCATATCCCACCTCTTTATTTTGCCTCTCATGGCCGTGTGTGTTTTAAAACTGTGTGGAGACCAGAAAAAATAATGGCATTTTTTTTATTCTTTTAATTGTTATTTTATAATTATATGAATATTAATAATAATAATAATAATAATAAAAGGTAGAATAATAATAATAATAATAATAATAATAATAATAATAATAATAATAATGAATTAGATTAATCAGATATCTTTCACATATTTCCTGTTTATTTTACCTATTGGTATATCAGTCTGCTCCCCCCCCCACCCTTCCTCTTGAACATCTTTTCCTAGTAACTCGTTCTCTGTTTTTGAGGGATCGAGCAGTGTCTCTCTCTCTCTCTCTCTCTCTCTCTCTCTCTCTCTCTCTCTCTCTCTCTCTCTCTCTCTCTCTCTCTCTCTCTCTCTCTCTCTCTCTTATACTCCATCTTTGGTCTCACAGTAGCCAATGAATACCACGTATAACTATGCAAACTATTTAAACTATTTCCTATTTAGGGAAATGCTTGCTTACCATCTTTAATTACTTTAATATTTTACTTACTATCCCGTGTTGATCGTGTACTTAGGTAATGCAAAAGCTTTTGTGTGTGTGTGTGTTGTTTTTCATTTGTAAGTTTACTATGTTATATATGATTATTTTCTCGTTTCCAATTAGCGTTTTTGTGCATATTGAGTAGTTTTCCTGATTTTGGTTTTTAATGCTGGGGTACATGAATTATAAGGGATGCACACAGTGTTGTATATATA
>JAXCGZ010008095.1:47500-57645 GCA_037179515.1 Halocaridina rubra
GCTGTGTATATTGACCCTGCTGTATTTTTTCATGCAGGCCGTGGATACAATCGTAGGAGAGGTATTTGAAAAAACTGAATTAAAAGAATTGCATGCTTTTTCCATTAATATTATTATTAATTCTATTATCACATATAACACTTTTGAAGCCCCCTAATAAAATATTAGCTTTTTGTCCTTTTTTTTTTGTCTTTCTTGTTTATCTTATCACTATTCTAGTATAATCCTGCACTATTAAAGTTTTAACACAACGGTATATATTACTCCCTGAAGAGACAAAGGCTGTTGCTCATTATTATTATTATTATTATTATTATTATTATTATTATTATTATTATTATTATTATTATATATTTTAGCATGCCAAAGTTTTCACTCATAAAATGCTCTCATGTTTAGCCATTTTTTTCAATACCAGATGATAATTGTTGTGATTTTGATTCATATATATATATATATATATATATATATATATATATATATATATATATATATATATATATAGAAGTTTTACAACTATTTGAAGTGTCATTGCGGCTATCTGCAAGTATTATTATTATTATTATTATTGTTATTATTATTATTATTATTATTATTATTATTATTATTATTATTATTATTATTATTATTATTATTTGTTTTGCTACTCTCATATACAAATTGTATTTTTTGTTTATACCTGTAGCACCGAATGACTCCTACACACCTTTCTATACTGCAAATATAAATCTGAAGAGGGCTGATACAGCTTGGGACTTGGGTGTGTCGATATTGTGTGTATTTGCGTCTATTTGTGATAAGGATACAGCCTTTGTAACGAAGGCACCCTTGCTGTATTCATTCCCTCTTGGTAACTGTGTTGTCAGAATTGTAGATGAAATCAGCCCCCTCAACAAGCCCCAAGCTGTACAGTTATTTTCATTGCACCTATATAAATCTTACTAACACCTGAACTGTCGCGTTGTGATTCTTGTTTAGCCTTCATGTATTCAAATCTAGGGTAGAAGGCAGTCAAATTTGTATTATCCTCCATAATATTAATCACCATTTTGAGACTGGTAACTAATTCCTACCTTTTCTAATCGTCCCATATATTTTTAGTAGTATATATTCCTATTTAATGACATCGATGGGACTACTTTGTGAGTGAACCATTAATTCATAACAGGTATCAGATTATCATGCATGGGTACAAGTTCAACTTTATGCGGAGTAATTTTTTCGCATATAAATGTGCATGAAGTAACGGCTAATTCCCCACAGAAATTGTCCTTATGGAACTTTCAATTTTAAAATGTCAACATTGCGCTGTAGACCTTCGCTCATCTAACTGGAATGGTATTTATATGAAATAACATATAACTTCCAAGAGTATATTCGTTTTTCATATTTCCGTAGCCATATTATCCAAAAACAAGACACACTGACTTATTCCTGACAAATAATATGAATTTTTGCCATAATGTATACCGCTTTCGGGTTCCCTTTCCTCATACCTGTATCCACATACTCTCTTCTATACGCCTTGTTAACTAGTGATTATTCACCTTTAGGTAAAGTTTTTCTTCTGCATTTTTTCCAAACTGTATTTCTCTACCATTGTAATGCAGCTCCTCTAAAGGGGGGTTTACACGGTCAAACGGTTCGTCGAACGCGGTTCGACAGACAAGTGTTTGAAGTGATGTTCGACAACCAAATACCCCGTTCACACGTTCGAACATCACTTCAAACACTTGTCTGTCGAACAGCGTTCGACGAACCGTTTGACCGTGTAATCCCCCCCTTAAGATATTATCGTCACTCTTAATAGCACACAGAACTCTATTGGTTTGACGTCATGGAAGCTTAGGCCATTGATAGCATCCCTTATGGATTTATGAGTGTACACCAGAGCAGGTTCCTGTAACCTCCTGATTTTTATATATTTTGACTTCAAGATAATCTTGATCATCCTTTTCCAATTAAGTACGACTGTTCCTCTCCGCCATTTTAAGCAGATCAGATTTGTTTCCTTCATGTTTTATTTAAGTTTGGCATCTGCTAAGAAAGACCCATACCTTAGTCATATTTGGTCCACTTCTTGTAGCGGCTCTTGTTTGCTCTTTTCCAGGTCAGCAGTGGTGTCTCACATGGTGTTGTTTATTCTTATTTACCATTTCGTCTTTACTAAGGATATTCCTAAAGGCTCCAGAGACCCATCTTCAGTTATGTCCTGATAACTGAATTAAACATTTTCGCTATCCTTTGTGTGATGACACTCGTTCTTAGGTTGTGAATGCCATCAGTAATCTGATCTATATTGTGGGGACGAGGTTATTAATCTCTGACTAGGGCAGAGAGACCCTTGTATTGTTTTCAAGGTCAGCAAAATAATTTCTTCTCATATCTTTAGCAAAAATACCATATAATCTTTGAACTATTTTCGACTAGAGTATTATTCAAATATCTTACTCCATTCATAGTATGGTATTGAAATAAATAATTTCTTTCAGAACCCCTTCATCAAGCAGCAATAAAGTCTGCATCCAGGGATACCGTTCTTAGTTTATTTGAGAACAACTGGTCTAGTTGTATATATGGCTCTAAATTCATCAACAGAGCATTTCTCACATCTTGAGCGTCCCTTTTTTATGTATCGTAGGACTGATTCTTAGTCTAATTATCTATGGCATGATAAACACTCTTTCAGTTACGTAATCCTTCTGCATACTTTCATGTTGTTCAAGTAACTTGGATAACTGACCCACCGGCATTGCATAGATCAAGATGCACCCATCCAACAGGAACATGGCATCCGTCCATTGCTGTTGTAGATATCTTTAGGATATAGGATACTCCAGGTGATATGTTTCCAAATCTGTGTCGTCTTGGTTCACATACCTAGCTCATATGATTCATACCTTATTTTTTATTATATTTTTCAAAGGGCGTTTTTCTGTATTTTGCAATATACAAAACCGTTCTTTTTCATTCCTGAATTAGTATGAGTATGTATGGTATAATCTCGCCATGTTCATCAGTGTGGCTTACTGTGCTTATTTTTATTATTATTATTATTATTATTATTATTATTATTATTATTATTATTATTATTATTGAATGTTGTCCAATAAAGACTCAAAAAGGAATAAGTATATATAATATGTATTTATGGTACAGTAAATTGGTCCCTAGACTTTTGGAGACTACTGCCTCCGTCAACAGGAGAGGTTAAATGATTTAAAAGGAGTCTTGAGGATCTTTTTTAAGACACTCGGGGGTCAGACCCCATGACAATTGTGTTCCCAAAGAAGATGAGGTTCCAATGGGCGACACCTCAGGATTTGGAAGAGGCTTAGGAAGGTCTGGTAAGGGAACAAGTTCGACTTTATACCTGCTGATTATTTGTAAAAGGATCAACTTCATGTATGATTTTGGAGGAATTAATATTGTCGACGTTACTGAATGATTTATTGTTAGGAATGGTAGGTAAGTTGTTTATCAAATCGTCTTCAATTAATCTTGTGACCATTTGGCTGTGACTTTTTAAAACTAAACTGCTGTTTCCAAAGTCCATGTGGTGACTTTGGGACCAGCAGTGCACGGTGACTCTGCTATCTTTATCATACAAGGAAACGGCTCTTCTTTGTTCTTTGATCCTAAGTTCCAAGTTGTATCCAGTTTCTCTTATAGAACATAGATTACAATTTCTACATTTAGTGACGTACACTCCAGGACAGTTGTTTGTTGAAGGGGTAAGGGGTACTCATTCATTTCTACAAACAGTTCTCTTAATATTATTATAATGTTATGCATATTTAAAATCGCCATCCTTTATTTGGTTGGTTATATTTTACAACTTAGGAGAATGGGGAAGCTTTACAAATTCGTTTATTTTTTCTTTGTATCCGGACACAAAGAAAAACATTAAGAGGAAGAAAAAGTAGAAGTAAGGGATACACAATATGAAAAGGATAGGCTGAAAGAATAGTCGAAGTAATGAGGACCTAGAGATTTGGCAGGCTTGTGCCCTGAGATGACGATAGATCTACTATCTGAAGGAAGATTGGTTATAAGATTTAGAAAAGACAGGAGGGGTAAGAGAGTTCCAGAATCTGGAGGTGGATAGGGAATAGCAATCGCTGCACTGACCAATCCACGAGCTACAAATCTCCACGCAGTACTTGTGAGACATGGCCGCTTGGCGAGTGTTGCATGGCCTTAGCAGTGGGATGGATGCAACTCACCTCCAAACCAGAGTAGTGATGGAAGTAGTAGAGATAGAAAAGAGTAAAGGTTGATATCTTATAGCGAAGAGAAAGAGAATGCAGATCAAAAGTATGAGCAGAGTCATTGATAAGTCTGATTGCCTTAGATTCAATCCTATCAAGGAGATAAGTGTAAGAAGAAGCACCCAAGATGTACAAGCAGTATTCTAAGCAGGGATAGATAAGACCTCTATAAATTTTATGTTAGTGGAAAGAGGAAAAGTAATAACGAAAACAAAACAGAACCCCCCAATTTTTTTGAATGCAGATTTAGAAATTTAGATTATGTGACTCCAAAACGAGTTAGAGGCTATCTAGATTCCTAATATGTTACTAGACTTAAGAGGGAAAATTTCTTTAGTTTCGATAATAATAGGGCTATTAGGAGGAGAAGAAGACAAAGAGATAGCCAGAAACTGGATCTTGGAGGCAATGGATTTAACTAAATTTTGGGTGCCTCACTCAAATTTCCTCTGCAAATCGGAGTTGAGAATAGAAGATTGATGCGAGACTAATTACGAGTAGAAGATGAAGGTCATGAATAGAAGGCAGAGGAAAACTGAAGGCTGATATCGTTGGCAAAGGCGTGGAGAGAAGAGGAGGATGGAGGCTGCTGAAGATCGTTGATGAAGAAAAGGAGCAGAGTACGTGAAAAAACTGAGCCCTATGGAACAGGGAATGAGCTAGATGTTGTGCTATCAACAACCATAGACATAAAGCGGTCAGAAAGAAAACAGGAACAAAGAGAAAGGGTAAAGTCATAAGCAGGAAGGTTGGCCAACAGAGCCGTGTGTCAGACTCTGTCAAAAGCCTTAAAGTTAACAAGGGCGACAACAAAAAACTCCCCATAGTTCCTCAGAGAAGATGATCATACATGAGTAAGATAGGACAGGAAGTCACCAGTGGATCTTACCTTGCAGAAACCGTACTGATGATCGTAGATAAGCAAGTTAGATTCAAGACATTTCAAACAAACAAACAAACATATGTTTCCATTTGGCTATGGCTATTCTTTTACAAAACTAAGAGTACACTTATAAGTAGACATGCAGTTGAGCTAATAAGTATGAGGGTAATACATACAGTGAACAGAAATATACCTTTCCTAGAATATGACGAGTACCTTGAGTTAACAGATGTGTATAAAAATTATAACAATAATCATGCTATAATAAAAATGTTAACAATAATGTTAATAATAAAGTAATAATAATAACACTCGATACAGGATCGTTATTATCGGCATCATCGCCATATTTGTGTTCTTTACAATGAAAATAATTAGGTCTTAACTTAGAAATCAGAGATGACGATATTAATTTACATATAGAATGGTTAGTGTTAAGGGAAATTGCATTAAATCATTAAGTTTGATTAGTGTGTGAGCAGTAACTATGTGTCCAAAAGAAAACTATATTGTTTACCTTTGAAAACTGTGAAGGATGATGAATTTTTAAGATGTTCTGGAATATTGTTCAAAAGTGTTGGCCATTTAATGGTGATCATCTTTGAACCTGCATCTGTGTTTGTTCTCTGAATAAAGAGCTCACTACTCTGTCTTGTATTGGTTCCCCTTATATTTCAAGAAGTGAGACGAGCAAAATTTCAAAAAGTTTAACAGTAGCAGAGGTCAAGGGCATTAGGTTGGTAGCTTGAAGGAATAGTGGTCACCCTTCTTAGGAACAATTTGAACTGGAGCATGCTTCCAAGGACAGATAGAAACTAGTTGAGAGAATGTGGCAAAAAGATGACAAAGCACTTGAACCAGTTCATATTAAAGCTCCTTAAGTAACTTTACAGGGATATCATTGAGTCTGGATGCCTTGTTTATTTTTAGAGAGCGAAGAACCTTATGGACTTTGTGTGAAGAAAGAATAAGGAAGGACGTAGGGTTAGAGAGGGGTAAAGTACCAGGAACTGGTGTGCTGGTATTGCTTATGGAAGAGTTTGCAAAAGAATGAGCATCAAAGATAGTGGCTTTGTCAGTGGGAGAGCAAGCTATAGAGCCATCAGAATGAATGAGAGGGGGAAGCTTGAGTTACAGAATTTTTTGGAGAGGTTTTTGGCTAAGGAACATTTATCAGTGGGAGATGAGTTAAGGTCATCAACTTTCCTTCTTAAATATGAAGCTTCTGTCTTTCGAATCTGAGCAGTGCAGCGATTCTTAGTTGTAATAAAACAAAGTGATTTAAATGAGAAGCAGCAGCTTGGTTCGACTATTATGCCCGATCCCTGTCCTGAATTAGCCATGTAGCAGGCTTTGTCAAACCAAGAATTAGGGGGAGAAGATTTCCATTGAGGAGGTGATGAACACCTCCATTCCCGAAGTTATGATCTCAGCAACTTTTAGGGCTACCTGATCAGGGTTGCAGGTCGGAAAGCATTAGTCATCCCATGGGACGTCTAAGAGAAAGTTACGCAAATCATTGTGCTGGTTATGCTCAAAGTGCCATGGCCAGCCTACTGCTTTGAGGATTCCATTTATTTTGCGATAAGGAACTGTAGAAACATAGTTTTTGCTTTGGTCAAAGACTTATTTATAAAATGGAGTGGTAACTAAAAAGTTAAAAGCTATTGGTGACATGGGACATTTCTTGGTCCCAAAGCTAGGGTCACGTATCCTAAGGGCTCGTAAAAATTACCCCACTAAGACACTACCTTTTACTTTTGAATTACGGGAAGAATAGAAATGAATATATGAATCAGTACAGGGGGTTTATGAAATACCTTGGACCGGAAACCAAACCGGTAAACGATAATAAGGATATTGATTGCAATTTTGTATATTATTTTAATATTATTAAGGGAACTGTTTAGAAATAATTGTGAACCCCTTACCCCCTCAACAAACAACTGTCCTGGAGTGTACGTCATGAAATGTAAAAATTTAAATCTCTGTTATATAAGAGAAACTGGACGCAACTTGAAACTTAGAATCAAAGAACACAGGAGAGCGGTGTCTTTGTATGATAAAAATAGCGTATTTGAGGTATATGCAGAGTGTTCGTTGAATAACGAAAAGGGTGGGTATTTTGAAAGCGAGTGAAGTGTTAAAGACTACAAGGAACTAAGCAGATAAATTTTTTGCATCTGATGCATGTTTGTTCTTTCCATACTACTACTGCTGCCAAAAGGTCAGCAGATTATTTGAGGGCGTTTTGATAATCAACTTACTGACCATTCCTAACTAAATCATTCAGTAAGGTCGACAATATTGATTCCTCCAAAATCATACAAGATCCTGATTCTCTGAAAATAATCAGCAGGTATAGAGCCGACCTTGCTTCCTTACCAGACCTTCCTAAACCTCTTCCAAATCCTGAGGTGTCGCCCATAGGAACCTCAGCTTCTTTGGGGAGCACAATTGTTATGGAGCCTAACCCTGGAGTGTTTTGAAGGAGATCCTCAAGACTCCTTTCAAATCCTTTTAGCCACTCCAGTTGATGGAGGCAGTAGTCCCCAAAAGTCAAGGGATTAATTTACTGTACCCTAAATACGTATTGTATATACTTATGTCTTTTTGGGGTTTTACTGGACAACCTTCATTTGTAGTCCACGTTATTTTGGTTGCTTCTTATTATTATTATTATTATTATTATTATTATTATTATTATTATTATTATTATTATTATTATTATTAAGATATTTGATCACAAATTGCTGGTATTGGGGGTAAGGAGAGTAAAAAAAATGAATGGGAGTAACAGAATATCTTAAATAGATATAAAGTTTTAGAATTATGTAATGGTTTGAAGGGAAATCTTTGCAAACCTGAATTTGGCAAACCTTTTAAGGACTGCTTGTTAGAATGTATATGCGCAGGAATCTAAAAAGTATTGGGCATGGTAGCGAACGAGAGGTCATTGTATATGAAACCTGAATGCAAACATGGGTGATTGAAAGTTTAGGATGTTACTGGAAAGATTAGTGTTGGAATAATGAATTGGGGAGGTGATTAATAAATATATGTATGCCAGGAAAACAATATGGTGGTGGCAATAATAATTTTATGACTTGCACATGGAAAGCAAGGTAAAATAGATTTCTGGTTTATTTTGCAAAATGTTGTTAGTGTCTGCAAAATGTAAGCATGAATATGTTAGGCTATTTTCTGGTGTAAGTAAGACAAATGGAAGTGTAAATGATGAGATTGGGAAGTATTACATAATTTTGAAGATTTTAGGCTATTTACGAGGCCATTGGAGGGATGTACAGTGAAAGCGTTTAGAGTAGATGTTGGATGAATAAGGAAATGGAGATACGAGAACTGGAGAAGAATAATTAGAACCTTAAATCAATGATTAAACAAGCAAGAATGATGTTTAGCAAATTAGAATCATAAGAGAAGTAACAAAAGCAGATGAAATGTAAGAATGGATTTCCAGAGGCGAGATCGTTAAGGGACTGTTGTGGCAAGCACAGTTCTGACCGGAGTTAACAGCGCATACACTTGTCTGATGAGTTTCTGTGTATAGAGGATGACAATGTATGGGGAGAGGAAATTTGCACAACCTCTTTATTAAGGCGGGAAGGAGTATAAGGAGTAAGGGATGGTAAGAATTTTGAAAAACCAAAAATGGAAAGATTACTTGTAGGTTAAAATTGATTTGGGTATCCTGAATTGAACAAAGCATAGGTGTTACATTTTATTTTCAGTAGGGAGTCGCACCTTAGGAACTGAGAAAGGCCTTCATTGTTAAACTATAAAAAAAAGGAAAAGTGAAATGCTGTGCAGAATGTTGATTTGAGATGAAGAGTGCATATTTTGACCAGGTCAAGAAGTTACCCATGTGCTTATCTTGGAGTATGTCTGTGCGCAATATACTGATAAAAAGGACGTCTTTGTTTCTTTTTTAAATTTATGTAAAGAAAACATATGGTATCGTGGATTGGAGGGTAGAGAACCTAGACTTCCATATATTTGCATGTGGGAGGAAATGTTTTAACGGGAGTATAATTTTGGAAGTCCAGTCAGGCTTGTGTATAACAAGAGCAGTAAGAAAACAATTTCATTGGAGCAAAGATCGTGTTTAGATTTGTTTTTGATAGTGCTCTGGCAATTCAATCAGATCTTGAATGTCAAGGTGAGAAAAGTGGTGGTGAGCTTGTTCTCTCGGAAAGCTAGAATTTTTGAAGTAGAACGTAGCGTTTGATTGACCAAATTGATGTTCAGAAATAGCACTGCCATTGTGGCCAAACTTTTTCACATACACTTTTGAGGAGTGTATGAGGAAAATTTTTCAGTTATGAATTTCTGTATATATCGTGAGGTGGGCATTATGGATATCCATGAATTAAAAAAATATTTTAATTTAAAATAATATAATATCAGAGTTAGCCTAGAAGTCAGTCAGGAAAGAAAGATATGAATGGGAGAGTGAAAAATTGTATAAAATTGCTTTGGCCATTGTGTTGGATAGTATCATTGCATTATTAAATTTTATAGTATGACAGAATAGGTTCTCCGTAAATATTGCACTACCGAATGTAAAAAAAAATCATGGGAACGTAAAATAAAAAAAAAAAATATGTTGGACATGAAAGTTGTTTGGAACAATTTGGATACAGTGAAAAAGGAAAAATTTATGAGGTATGAGAACAGGAAAACAATGAAATTATCAGAGATGGCTTAGCTGGACTCCATAGCTGGTATGGAGCGATTTACAATGAATACTGACAAGGCATCAGTGAATATCACCAGTTTTGTATTAAAAAAAAAAAAAAAAACTTACCAGGATGTTGTTGAGGGATGGGTTCGGTTTTTTCACTATGGGCTGACTGCATTGGATAGATGTTAATGATCGAGCATTATTTTAATGGAAAATGGTAGTAAATAAAGCATCATTAAAACGGTCAGTAGAGTCATGAAGTGTCAGCGTCTCCTCAGAGTGCTTTGAT
>JAXCGZ010008096.1:0-2500 GCA_037179515.1 Halocaridina rubra
TAAATTCAATATTTTTCATATTAGGTCCAAGGGCGACAACATAATTCTAGTCCTCTCTCTCTCTCTCTCTCTCTCTCTCTCTCTCTCTCTCTCTCTTCTCTCTCTCTCTCTCTCTCTCTCTCTCTCTCTCTCTCTCTCTCTCTCCTCTCTCTCTCTCTCTCTCATGAACCCCAGTAACTCTTTTCTCGTTCATCAGTTGTTACATGCCATAAACGTTCTCCAGTAAAAGAGAAGTTAGGAACACAGAAGATATAACAGAAGAGAGAAACCTCTCACATAACACCTTTGGCACTATATGAGGCGTCCTAGGATCGAATCCTGCCTGGGGCAAAAAATATTATTTACATATATTCTTTTTTTATGAGTGACGCCGGGACGGGCTAAGAAAATTGCCCTCATTGGCCCTTGCCACCAAGTAAGCATTACAGTAATGAAGACCTAATAAAGATGAGATATAAAGCAACGATAAACAGATGTAGAGTGTTGTGACTTGTCAGACGTGAAGGGAAAGTAATAGATGCGTAACGAATACGCCTAATTTTCGAATGAACATGTAGGCATAGAAAAAGAACCATAAATGAAGGACAACTAATATCAAAATGTCCAGGTCAGACCTATTTAAATTTAAAATGACCTTTACTTGTAGTATCGCGAAGGGAGGCTGATGCCGAGGGCCAGATATATATATATATAATATATATATATATATATATATATATATATATATATATATATATATATATATATATATATATATATATATTACCATATGTGAAAACATGAATCATATTTCGCCCCTTGCCGGGACTTGAACCTAAGACATAATTACTGTGCCAGGGCGCTATCAACTACATCACTGAAGGTCTAGAAAATAAAGAAGCAAACCTCATAAGTAACTGCTGTGCTAAGGAATGAACGCATTCTTTCTGAATGCCTTCTTTGATCATGTTACAGCCTCTTCCTTACTCACACATGGCTTCGATTAAGCATTTAATTCAAATCCCAAGCTATATAGGCATCAATAGTAATCAAATAAACACATTACAATATGTGAAAACGTGAAGTATATTCTGCCCCTGGCCGGGACTCGAACCTAAGACACATAAATAGTGAGTCAAGGCGCTACCAACTACACCACTGAAGGTCTAGGAAAAAAAAACTCGCAACTAACTGCAGTGCTAGGGAATGAACGCAATTTTTCTGAATGCTTTCTTGTTCATATTACAGCTTCTTCCCAACCTCACTCATGGCTTCGTTTTTGCATTGAAATTCAAATCCCATGCTATATAGGCATCAATAGTAATCAAATAAACACATTACCAAATGTGAAAACATGAATCATATTTTGCCCCTGGCCGGGACTCAAACCTAAGACACAAATGGGTCATACATTTACCCATATCGCAGAGTATGACGTAACTCCTTTTTCTTAACGTCTACATAAATGAATTTGATAGTTTCATAACTGGAGATAGATAATAGAAATTTGCAGACATAGGAAAATTAATATACAAAATACATACATAAATAATTGAACCCATAAATAAACCAATTATTTATGTGTTAGAAGGTGTTCTATTTGGAAAATTTTACAATAAATTCTTTCGATGAATTTCACGCCATTTCGACATCATGAATAAAAATATCTGTAAAAGTAATATATTCATTCATTTCACATGGGAGCTTTTCTCAATGCCGCAGTTTAGAATTTATAAGCGAGAGATGTAATAATTTGTTTTCCCCATTAAATAGACGCCTACGTTTTTAATAAATGATGCTCACTTGCAAGAAAAACGTTCAAAAATAATGCATTTATATCATGCAAATGCGTCCAGGTTGGCGGTAAAGTCTCGAGTAAGCCGGAGCGCAAAACATCACGAGGATAAATGTCTGATTACATCCGAATTTAAGTCTTCTTCGTTGAAGGCAATTTCATCTGCAGAAAAGGATAATATTAAGTCTTCTCCCTGCATCACGTTTTGCAGTTTTAGAAGCTCTTTCAAGTGTCCTCTCTCATACACATCTTCAGAGGCTTATTAATTCTTCACTTTTAGGCACATTTACATCGTCAGTATATAAATTCTTGTCGTATTAACAGACATAATAACAAAAGTTATATTAATCTAAAAATTTGGGGAACAAACAAGTTGAAATCAACTGTCATTCCCAAGTCCGGATCCATAGAGAGGGTTTGTGTCAAAAAGAATTTTTCTGGCCATAAAATTTTGACCCAAAACCTACTCTCCAGAGACCATGAGAAAAGCTGCCATTAAATAAGAAAACCATAAGACGTCTTGTTATATATTTTTTCCTCAACACAAAGTTGTACTCATGTAATTAATTATGAAAGAGGTTAATGTCTAGCCTTATTCACGTCTGCCACGCTTTCTAATATAAATTCTCCTTACAAGATTTGTCTTATCTCTAGAATACATTTTATTATTATATATACAGAGTCTTCGCTTTTGAACAAAATTAATTATAACTCTTATCAGCTCTT
>JAXCGZ010008096.1:10000-12500 GCA_037179515.1 Halocaridina rubra
GAACACTTGTCCTCTTATGGGATTATGACTTGATACCTACGCATACAGCATCCTCAGAAGCACAGAGAAACAGAACGTGTTATATATATATATATATATATATATATATATATATATATATATATATATATATATATATATATATATATATATATATATATATATATATATATATATGTTTATATATATATATATATATATATGTTTATATATATATATATATATATATATATATATATATATATATATATATATATATATATATATATATATATATATATATATATATATATATATATATATATATATATATATATATATATATATATATATATGTGTGTGTGTGTGTTTATATATATATATATATATATATATATATATATATATATATATATATATATATATATATATATATATGTTTATATATATATATATATATATATATATATATATATATATATATATATATATGTGTGTGTGTGTGTGTGTGTGTTTATATATATATATATATATATATATATATATATATATATATATATATATATATATATATATATATATATATATGTGTGTGTGTGTGTGTGTGTGTGTTTATATATATATATATATATATATATATATATATATATATATATATATATATATATATATATATATATATATATTCATTATTATTATATTTTTGGATTTGAATATTCACACTCCCTTTGCTCCCATGTTCTTCATGTACAAACTCTGATCTACAGATATTATCTAATCGTATTTCTATTGGTATCTTAAATACTTCCTCCGTGTTCCCCTGTGTGTCGTAAGTCGACTAAATGGGGCGAAGCGAGGGGACTGGGAATCCCCCTCCTCTGTATTTTTCTTCCCCAAAGAGCCAGAGCATTTGCCTTGACTCAGTCACTCCTCTTATAAAATGAAAAAAGGCCTCATATATACTAGATAGATCTTAAAAGTATGTGACACTCCAAGGGAATTCTCACGTGCACAGGTGTTGCAGACTTTTGAACGTTTTTTTATTCTCAACAATTCTGACATAATAAACAAATAAGTAATTAATCGCAGAAAAATCCAAACAAATGCAAAAAAACAAAGAACAAACAGACTATCCTCTACATGACAGATCTAAATATTTCTACCTCTTTTGTCTACACGAGATTGATTCCTAGTAGACAAACAATCTGGCTGAAACTTTTGGGTCTGAATGTAAGAGTAGCATTGATTATAAATCAAACATAGATAACAAGATTATCTTGTTTGTCACTAGACATCCAACTCGATTTGATCCGGCTTTGACGTTTTCAATTTCACAGACACTAGATTTCTACGAATTTCTTCAAAATAACATCTGTGTTAGCCCACAAATAATCCCCCCCCCAAAAAACAATAGAGATACAAATATAAAAACATACTTATTCTATTCATTCGGACACTATCTTACCTGTTCCTCTTCACTGACCTAATGTGTACGTAAACCTATCGATTTATCTATCTATCTATCTATCTATCTATCTATATATATATATATATATATATATATATATATATATATATATATATATATATATATATATATATATATATATATATATATATATATATATATATATATATTTTAATAATAATAATAATAATAATTATTATTATTATTATTATTATTATTGCATTATTATTCATTTTAATATATTATTCATCTCATTACTATAATCATCACATTATTATTATTAGTTATTATTACTTCATTATAATTATTATTATTATTTTTATTATTATTATAATTATTATTATCTATTATTATTTACTGATAGTAAGGGTCGCACATGACTTGATAATACATATCATAACAAAATTAAGAAAATAAAGAAATTAACTGCATAAAAACAGCAACTAAGTTTTCCACCCTGAGAGTTACCTTGATCCAAAATCATTTTGTGATCATGCTTCGCGGACAAACAAGTTTACGAAACACTGCTGTAGGAGATATGGCTATTCCAAACTGAGTAAATAAATGGATCCACTTTTGGCATGTTTATGAATTCCTATATAGCAAATACTCCCCGACCTTCTCAACCTTTTAAAATGTCCAGTAACGATCATAGATCTTTTTTCAAGTGAGAATTCCATTCGGAGTAAATTAGAGGCTGTTATGATGGGATGTAACATCCCAGCTTAAGATATATGTCACACTGAACTGTAGGGGAAGGTTCAGGGTAAATACCCACAATTTCTTCTTAACAGAAAACAATTTCAGTAAAGAAACAAAACAAAAACTCAGATAAGATTGCTTTTCGCTAAGGAAGTTATTAAGTGAAAAGAAGAATCTGTGAAGACAAACTGCCATTATGGTACATTGACAAATTACGTTTTTATCAAATCTTTAACTTTTCGGTTATGTTTTCATACTAATCGAGGTTATTTATCTTTTCAATGCTCTTCCTGAAGGTCGCCTAACCGAAAATATATCTGATTTAACTACGAACTGGATATATAATGAATG
>JAXCGZ010008096.1:15000-17500 GCA_037179515.1 Halocaridina rubra
CCCTTCTTCATCGCTATCCTATCCAATCTTTTTCTTCCCCATCTACAAGTACTAACTATGAGAAAATTATATTGAAGCTTTGCTTTAAATTTACAGATAAGACATGATCTCAATTCCCAGATCACACTCCTACTGCCCCCACCATGGTCCGTCCATCCCTGGGTGGATATATACAAGGAACGAAGGAACGGGTATCTATAAATATCTAAGTCCAATCTAGTGAATATAACGTTCAACTATAGACTGACACTATTATATTAGCATTGCAATCTGCTAAATCCTGACAATCAAGCTGTCAATTATAATATTAATACGTCTGGAAATGGAAAGTCAGATTAGGGGCTTTATCATATGTGTTTCGGATACGGAATCACAAACACTATTGTTCCTCTTGAAATATTTTAATACCGAGATTTATGCAAATAAAAAAAATTATCACTGAGCACCAAATCTTATTGAGAATGCGTTCCACTATATGTATTCGAAATTTAAAATCCAAGTTTAATACTGTTAATTAATCTACTCTCTATTGTATAATTTGTAATATGGCATTCATTACTACCCATTCCAAAATAACAAATAAGGTATTTCAGAATGCAACGTGAACTCGAATATAACATAAAATAACAGCAAAATATGGAGGTAGATCTAAACATCGGATATACAATATCAAAATATAAAAATTCAAACAATGAAAATAACTGAACATCAGAGGGGATTTCCTGCTGAACCCTGAAAGAATATTGCTCATCTAATGCCATTGTCAGCAGATGCGGAGCTAAGTGGAGAATGCGAATGGACCCACAACACAAGTGTCAAATGCTATTGCTTAATACAGGGAAAATATGGCGACAGTTGTTGGCATCTGCACCTACAACTCAAACGCTCGGAGTCAATTTAACTACTACTAAGGCCATCCAAACTGCACTTACCTAATTGTACTTACCGAATTGTGTTTACGGGAAAGAGCCCACAGCTCGTATCTTCCCGTCTCCTGATCGGTGTGTGTGTGTGTGTGTGTGGGGGAGAGAGAGAGAGAGAGAGAGAGAGAGAGAGAGAGAGAGAGAGAGAGAGAGAGAGAGAGAGAGAGAGAGAGAGAGAGAGAGTACTTCGAAAAACTTACTGTTCCATATTGGACAAATATGTTTGAATCTTGGCCAGGTCTTCTGAAACAGCTACTAGATTGGTCATGGAACCACTACTGACCCATAAACTGAAACCTTCTTTAGGAACGCACGAGTCCTCAACTGCATTTTTGTGCTTTTGATTTGTATATTTTCGCTAGTGTTATAGTGTATTTTTTGGTATTGTTTCAAGTTCAAAAATTACATTCCTATAATTAATACTCTCTATTTTGGTAATTGAGCTATTCATTATCCATATATGTTTTTTTCAGGTCTGATATATATATATAATATATATATATATATATATATATATATATATATATATATATATATATATATATACTCTCATCAACGAAAAACTTTTGAGACACTCAGGAAACTCGAACTCGCGTCGCAAACTACAGAATCAAGCCATCTTACCGTTTAGGCCACTACAAGCGACTAAAGTCGAAATATCATGACCCAACCAGATCAGGCAACACATTTCCCTTTGGTATTTATAACAACCTATTAAGGTTATCACGTTGAACTTATGCACTTCTGATACCGTGATAATAACAAGTTTTCAGGATAAATACGGGCCTTCTCTTTCTCTCTCTTTCTCATAGATTTTTTATTCCATTTTAACAGCTAGAGCAGATGATAAATCTTATTTTTCCCTTAATATGCATTAGGAAGTAAGCTTTGGCTCCAAGTGTATTTATTAATAGAGATTGGATTAACGGTAATCAACATACTGATCACATTACTTTAATCATCTAAAATAAGATACAATGATACTATCAGTCAGTAATTAAGATAATAAATTAAAGAACTGCAAAATATTAACCTTTAATGACTAACTCTAATATGGAGAAAGAATAAATATTTGGAAAACTTGCCATCAAAACACTTTATATAACTGCTGCAGATTAAATTCACACACACACACACACACACACACACACACACACACACACACACACACACACACACACACACACACACACACACACACACACACACACACACACACACACATATATATATATATGCAATCTTTCAAGATAATGAAATGTTTGAGGATAATTTACCGTGAATGTTGATGTTCCTTGCGTTAAAGAAAGTTCTTTCCCTAACTCTGCCACGGTTATAGCTTATGGCATCAAAATAATACACATCCATTATTCCTTTTCCCCAGATTCTCTTCGTCTCTGAACATGAAAGTGCATTAAATATATGAGAAGAGGAAAAAACCTGCTTAATGGAGGTGGAACCGTCTGTCTTCCTCTAAGAGAGCCCATTCAGGTGTTTTAGTTGGCAATAAAGACCATTACAACATAATAGATTCTCATTTATATTTTGCCCTAAACCACTGGAAATAATTACAATGG
>JAXCGZ010008096.1:22500-30000 GCA_037179515.1 Halocaridina rubra
ATGTAGACTTATATGTATATATTACATGTTGTTGATAAGAGAATGGCTTAGTGTAATAGGAATGTGTCAAGCATAAGTTTCTCCAGTTAGGCAAGACCATTATTAGAACCTGAAAAATCTCCACAGGGAGTCTTCAACGACGCTGAAAATATTATGAGAAAAAGAAAATATGCAAGAAAATTTTTGAGAAATTTCGTTCCTTATCAACAAATTCTGCTGATATTATTGAAGCAAAATATTCTCTGATCAGCAGTCGGTTGCATCATCACTTAAACTAGGACATATATGGACAGCATATATAATTTCCTTTTAATTATAAATGCCAATATAATTTTCCACATTATGTAAACAATTCTGGACACAGACCACAAGTTCAACTTAAAAGACAATAAAAAAACTTAAATAAATGGCAGAAATATCGATTTTCTGTCAATACATCATCAGGAAGCTCTGATCTAGACACAAAGGTTGAAGTTGCGCAGAATGTGGGGTGCTCAATCGGGACAATGAGCTACGCTAGTAACTGTAAGATTTTGAAATGTAGAGGATTCAGGCACGTATGTGGGAATGTATATATGTATGTATGTATGTGCATATATGTGCATGTATGTATGTCAGTATGCGCAAATATGAATACGTGCTTGCTTGCATATGGTTGCATAGTATGTAAATAAGTATGCAATCATGAATGCATACATGCAAGTGTGCATGTATGTATGTATGAGGGTGATCTTCAGTATATAATTACACGTGATACAAAGTATTTGCTATTATAAACTATTATTCTTAAAAGGCATTTGCGATATCAAAAACACTATTTATATAAGAGCTTCAGAGATATTACAATAATTAATCTTATGTGCTGCATTATATATCAGAAAATAAGGAAAATATTTAACTAGGCCTCAAGCATCTTACAACACTTGTAATCTCCAAAAAAAAGCAAATTATCTTACTATATGTATTCATATCAACATGTTTTCAGATATCAGACATCATAGTGAAGGACTCTGTGTGAGGAGGTCTGAAGCAACCACATACAAGAAATGGAAATCTGTTTCTGAATATGGAGTTTCCAGTCAGCAAAGTTTTTTCTTGTGACGCCAAAGTTTTTTGGATTATTATAAGTAAGCAAACTCCTTCATCCTCTTCCCCCCTCCCTATATCAATGCCTATTTTATGCAAAGGTTATTGCATATAGTTTCCCAGATATGCCAATATATATATATATATATATATATATATATATATATATATATATATATATATATATATATATATATATATATATATATATATGGGGGGGGGGGGAGAGAGAGAGAGAGAGAGAGAGAGAGAGAGAGAGAGAGAGAGAGAGAGAGGGAGAGAGAGAGAGAGAGAGAGAGAGAGAGAGAGAGAGAGAGAGCTAACAGCACAGTGCCTAACCAATAGCGAAAGAAACTGAAAGAGTATATTGCGAGATGCTGTTGCGGGATGGTAAGTATGGAGCAGTACATGCTTTAGTATATGCCGTTGTTCTGATATGTATTTATCTTTCGGGAAGAAGAAGACTTGAGACAGCACAAAGCGAAGACCATTTCTATCAATAAAGGAATTAGTTGTGAGTGTACTCTAATACTTATAATATATCTTGGCATATAAACCCTTTACACATCACTCGAATAAATCTCTTAATTAAAAGTATGATACTTCTCTTCAAACTAATACGGTAGGAAAAAAATTACTATTTTTCATAGAAAAAAACAGATGCCACAAGAAAGTTAAAGCGAGCTCTCTATCAGAGTCGGGGGAATTTTCTTCTTCAATCACATGATTTCTCGAGATCACCTGAAGACGGCCCTTCTCTCGGTCTGACGTAGTCTCGTACAGGGTACAGAATAAAAGTTGTATGTCAGTTTAAGATATCCATATATCAGACGTTCTGATAAAACACTGAATGTAAATAAATGCGCTCGCGCACACACACACACACATACGCAGGAGGTAGTTAATGCTATCTCACTCCATAGTTTTAAGGACAGGTATGATAAGTATCACTAAGTATAAAATGGAACCGATCAGGAGACGGGAAGATACGAGCTTTGGGCTCTTTCCCGTAAACACATTTAGGTAATCACAATTAGGTAATCACACACACGCACATGGACAAGGAAATGTTCAGAAATATTTATGTAACCTATGTGAGGCCAAAACTCGAATATGCAGCCCCCTTTTGGAATCCGCACTTGAAAAAGCACATAGCTAAGCTTGAAAGAGTTCAAAGACATGCCACGAAACTGATGCCAGAAATACGCAATCTCAGTTATGATGAGAGGCTGAGGGCATTAGACTTACCATCACTCGAAGCTAGAAGATTGAGGGGGGATTTGGTGACAGTCTTTAAATTCCTTCATGGTTATGATAGAGTGGATAGGGATCGATATTTTGATATGGCAGGCTCTAGAACTAGAGGTTATAGTTGAAGCTTCGTAAGTAAACTTCTTTGCAGGATGTAAGGAAATACTTTTTCAGTGAAAGAGTAGTTCATAATTGGAATTGGCTAAGCGAGGAGGTAGTTAATGCTATCTCAATCAATAGTTTTAAGGACAGGCATGATAAGTATCACGAAGTAGAAAATGGAACCAATCAGGAGACGGGAAGATACGAGCTTTGGGTTCTTTCCCGTAAACACAATTAGGTAATTACAATTAGGTACTTACATATATATATATATATATATATATATATATATATATATATATATATATATATATATATATATATATATATATATATATATATATATATATATATATATATATATGAGAATATATATATATATATATATATATATATATATATATATATATATATATATATATATATATATATATATATATATATATATATATATATATATATATATATATATATATATATATATTGCGCGCGTGTGTACATAAGGATTTTTAAATATTTACATGTACTACTAAAGTCAGGTTCAAAATATTATGAATAATAATAATAATAATAATAATAATAATAATAATAATAATAATAATAATAATAATAATAATAATAATAATAATAATAATAATAAATCATATACAAATCTTATAAAATAAAATGCTTGAAAATGAGTCAAGGAAGGCCACTTCCACGATTCGCATAAAAACTGAGGAATATATAACAATATCTTAGATACATTTCTGCAATTAGCAGAATGAAGACATCATTTTCTCAAAAGCAGCGAAGCATAAGTCAAACAATTCCCAAAAGGTGTTTCTGCCAAGGATATTTATTTTACTTGAGCAAGCGAAGAGAAGAAGAAGAAAAAGAAAAAAAAAGAGGAGGAAAAGTCAAGCCAAAATTGATATTCCGTAAATCCTCCTCTGAATTCTCGCCCCGTGGAAAGATGCAAAAGCGAAAATATTTCCTGCACATTTTGTTTCGTTTTTTCTACTCTAGTATTGATGCATTTTTCTATGCAAATATGTATGTATTTTCGTATATACAAGTATGCATGAATCTATGTACTCATTAATGTATTTATATAATGTGTGTAAGCTCTACACGCATTTATATAATGCGTGTATGCATGCATACATGTATTATTATAGTTTTGCATAGCCCGCAATAAAGAGCTGAGTACAATCACATGTATTTAATATCACGGCTCGCACTTTAAAAAGGTCGACTTCAACTCCCCCAATACAGCGCCTCTTTATTAGAGCCTCTCGGGGATAAGGGGATATGAAAAAAAAATTATTGACATCCTCATTCCGGTAATCACTGTCAACCCACAAGCCTTGGATGCACGCCATGAGATGCGTGAGACCAATAGTGAAAGAGTATTTCATAAGCTCAGGGTACCTACAAGGCAATAACTTGTGTTTCAAGAGTAAAACTGGATTTGTGGATTTTCACAAAGTACTGCCATTTTTTGTACCTTGATTTCACTTTAAAACTCAATTACAAATCCTTCTTTTTCTTTACACCAAAGCGCTAGTAACAACAGTGTGAAAATCCTGGTTTTGTATATAAGATTAATATATTTTGGGTTGGGAGAAAAATGTATTTTGGTCCACACACAGCTCAAAATGGCGATTAGCTGAATATTATCCACTGTAAAGCTCTGGGCTACAGCTTAAAAGATTCCCTCAATTATTGGTATTACATTTCTATACGATAAAGTAATCACAATTGCAGCTATTTGAATGTTATAAGAAATGTTTCTCAATACTGTTGCGCCAAAGGTGTTGGTTAGCTAGACACACACAAATGGATTTCATAAACGCATCTGACGTGGTTCTGTGTAAGGCTTGGATCCCACGTGGGATCCTAGCCATACACAGAACCGCGTCAGATGCGTTTATGAAATCCATTTGTGTGTGTCTAGCTAACCAACAATATGGTATCCTAGGTTTACACTGTTTAAGAAATCGGGTCAAAATGTCTAGAGAGCAAAAGAAGTAATATTCCAACGAGACACTCGTGATAACGAAGATCAGGAATTTATTTCATGTACAACAACACTTTGTGTGTGCGTGAGTGTGCGAGTATGCCTAACACAAAATCTTTATTTTGTATTTAATAGGCAACGACAAGAGCTGCTGATAATTTACATTTCTCATAAATCAGCAGTAACTATTTACTTCTAATTAGCTAAATAATACGTACTTGCTTCCTTATGCTTTCGATAATATTATTTTATGTATTTACGCTGGGACTTAACAGATAAAAGCTACGATCCATCTCATGCACAATAAAGATTACATAATGACATATCGTATTAAATGAGTAAACCCTTCAATAGAACTCTCTCACCTCCACATCCATCACATAGTTCCAATCCAAAGGACCAGAGCACACTCGTCTTGGCTTCCCTCGGCAGTCAGTTCGTAGGAAGAGAAAATGGAGAACGATGACAGCCAATTTAAAGGCTTGTCAAAGCTGGCACTAACGAGTCATTCCCTCCAGGATGCTTCACCTCAACCAGCTTTAACTCTATTTCATTTTCGATTGGAAACTTTTCCAATGACGATTATAAGGGGTCGCTGTTTTTCTCTAGCCTCTAAAAGACGGGTGTAGGCTTTTGCTCAGAGGTCCACAGCCGGATGCCCTTCCTTACACCAACCTATTTCATTAATCGGGGCTTGACGTCGGCACTACGTTGAATTGGTTTACTTCCCTTTGTACCAGAATTTTTGAACTCTTGCCAATCCATTCAACAGTAACTGAACTTACTGATAATAAAAAAGTTAAAAGATGAGACTAAGAAAAATTTGTAGAAACATTGATTTGAGAGGGTGCCTCTCAAATCAACTCAAATCTCTCTCTCTCTCGAGAGAGAGAGAGAGAGAGAGAGAGAGAGAGAGAGAGAGAGAGAGAGAGAGAGAGAGAGAGAGAGAGAGAGAGAGAGAGAGAGAGAGAGAGAGAGAGAGAGTTATGCATGGGAAGCATATGACTCAAATTCGCACTGGATATAATTCACCCTTCTCGCATCGCCTTGATAAATATAAACAAATAAGTCCTCAGTTTTAAAACGTCAGCTGTTCCACATTTAGTAATATCATCGCTCAAAAAAAATCCTACATAGTATGATTTATACATTAAATGGCAAAGAGAGTGAAATAATCTAAACAGAGCCAAGTATTAAAAAAATGACTAATTACTTATAAATATTCCATTTTGCAGGGTATTAAGAGACAAGATTGAAACTCATGACTCTATAGTCCATTACTGAATGACCACACATATAAGGCATCGCTCGATCATCCTACAGAGTTAACAAGGTGTATCACAGGAGGAACTTCATTATCCTCTCCTTAATCACTGATTTTTGTTGAAGAGGTAAAACTCGGAACATTTTCGTCATAAACACGGAATAAATTAGGAACTACTATTTACATACTCGTATATATGTGCATGCATGGATGTATGTTTAAGTCTCTCTCTCTCTCTCTCTCTCTCTCTCTCTCTCTCTCTCTCTCTCTCTCTACATATATATATATATATATATATATATATATATATATATATATATATATATATATATATATATATATATATATATATATATATATATATATATATATATATATATATATATATGCGTGTGTGTGCATGTGCGCGCGCGCATGTAATTTACTTGTTTCATATTTATAACATCATATCCCTGTAGAGCTGTGGTTTGATCATTTGATTCAAGTTGTGAGAGGCACGTGATCGAGCCCACCGCAGGGCGTTATAAAAGGGCATCAAGCCTTATTTCCCCAACTCGCACCTGTCTGTTTCCACATCCATAATGAGAATTAATCATATCATATCAGTTCCATCAAAACAAAATCTTAAAAATACTCTATGTAATTAATAATACACAAATGCAATGTGTGAGATGAAACGATGGAACGAGTAGAAACACAATGATGAATAGAGGCTAGCTATAAGACGAGACTGCCTCACAGTTGGATAGAAAACCAAGAACCAAGGCCCGATTTCTTAAACAGTGTAAACCTAGGATACCATATTGTTAGTTAGCTAGACACACACAAATGCATTTCATAAACGCATCTGACGCGGTTCTGTGTATGGATAGGATCCCACATGGGATCCTAGTCATACACAGAACCGCGTCAGATGCGTTTATGAAATCCATTTGTGTGTGTCTAGCTAACTAACAATATGGTATCCTAGGTTTACACTGTTTAAGAAATCGGGCCCAAGAAACCAAGAACCTGAGGGAGGGGGGTAAGAATACTTCCTTCGTGTTCCCCTGCGCATCGTAAATGTCGATTAAATGGGGCAGAGCGAGGGGACTGGGAATTCCATCCTCTGTATTTACTTCCCACAAAAAATCAAAGTATTTTCTTTGACACAGCCACCACCCTTATAAGGGGGAATATAGCTTTGGTATATGGATGAATGGACATTAACAATATACCTACAAATGTCTAAAGAAATGATAGTAATAAAAACGTGTATCAAAATGCATTTATCCTTTTACATGAATAACATCATGTGCAGCAAATGAAAGTGAGCTGGCTATTTCCACAGAGATGAAAGCTCATTATTAGCTACCTTTAACAGATGAATGTATATATACAGCGTTCACGATAGTAATTACTTTCTGCATATGAAATTGCCGTTAATTTTAATTAGAATTAACTTTCCTTACTGTTTTCGAGAGGAATTGAATTCTCTGATTAGTCTAGGGAATTATTCAAATCTAATTATTCTCTTTATCTGCCCTTGCTAATTAGAATACATGTTCTCTCCCAAGAGACCAAGGGGCACTTAATCCTACATCACTGTAGACCTGTAACTAATTCTAGTACTGAGGGCAAGAAATTAAAGAGAAGAGAAGAGGCAAGCAAATGAAATCAAAGAAAAGGATGAAGAAAAAAACGAAGAAAAAAAACAAAAACCCACATACACATGAATACGTGGCTTTCCCATGTTCAAGTCCACCGTGAGGTGTTAGGAAGGTCATCCAGCCTTATTTTCCCAGCTCTCTCCTAC
>JAXCGZ010008096.1:35000-57539 GCA_037179515.1 Halocaridina rubra
TCTATTCCATGGACATGAGGCGTAATTGCTATTTAAAAAAGGCAGTTTCCAATCCCAGGTCTACTGAAACTTTTCTCCAAGATCATCATGACCTAAATACATACAAATAAACACCCAAAATAAGAGACAAGAGTAAATAGTAAGTTTTGAGCTGTGAAATGGTAAAAATGTCAAACTTAAGAACAAGATAATTCTAATTTCAAAGTGAAACATTTAAAATCTTTTTCGGGTGTCATGAATGAGGAATCTGGAAAATGTCTAACATTTCATTCCATTTATTTTATGCTATGAGAGAGAGAGAGAGAGAGAGAGAGAGAGAGAGAGAGAGAGAGAGAGAGAGAGAGAGAGAGAGAGAGAGAGAGAGAGAGAGAGAGAGAGAGAGAGAGAGAGTTAACTCTGTTGCAGTCAAGGCATTCAAGTAATAGAGTTACTGGCATTAAACACATGAGGCTAATTAAAAAGCCGAAAATCCCTTTGATAAGCATCCGTCGTTAAATGCAGTCGTTACAATAGAAAAGTGAAAACTTCATCTTGCGATACAGAAGCGTCCCCCACCCCAATAAATGCCATCTAGCGGCACGGTGCCATTTTGACGAGCTCCATATTCCGATATCTTTCTGCCACATACTTCAGCAAGTCTCATTTTACTTGAAAAGCGCCAGATATACAGACTTAAAATATTGACTCAAAAAAGTTATAACAGTGACTTCATGTCAAAAACAAAACCAGTTATTGCTCTAAAGAAGCAACTAAAATATGGTACCCAATATGCTGTCAGACCTTTCATCTTAGAGCTTATATATTGCCATTGGATTTCCTTTTCTAAGCTTTGTAAGAGAAAAAAGAACTATTTACAATTTCAAAATTAGTTAGGTTCTCTCTCTCTCTAATGTTATAAAATTTAAATGTTTTAGCCTTTCTTTCTTTATCTATCCATCTATCTATCTGTATCTCTATCCAAATCCATCTTTTATTGTTGAGATGAAGATCTGGATTAAATAAATATCTAGGGATAACACTGTCAGAATCAGGATCGCAAGTTAATAAGAAACGTGACATTCTACCTCTTATCCTTAGAGACAACAACACCTTCATAACAAGTGTTGAAAGTAAGTAGAGCAGTGCATGGTAACAACCCTTTTCTTACACCTCCAAATGTAGTCCTTCCCACTGATAAGTCTTACGCTGGAAAGCATGAGAAAAGGATGATTCTTACATAGACGAGACAAATTTACAAAACGAATTGTTTACATAAGATGTAGTAATTCTGTGCAATACTTTCGTAATTAATTTTGAAAGAAAAATATTGTGTATGTATATATATATATATATATATATATATATATATATATATATATATATATATATATATATATATATATATATATATATATATATATATATATATATAGATAGATAGATAGATAGATAGATAGATAGATAGATATACTGATCAAATAAACATCACATGGGAAAACATGAAACATATTTTTGCTCATGGCAGGGATTCGAACCCAGGACACATGACAAATGTGCCGAGGCGCTATCAACTGTTTTACCGAGGGCATAAAAGAATTGAGAATTCCTCTCAGCCAAATGCTGGAACTAGGAAATAAACACTTCACTGAATGTTCATTTCTATATTTATCTCTCTTTTCATCCTCACTACTGGTTTGTGTTCCCCTTCGATTCAAATCCGTGCTGGCCCTCCCTATCCTTCTGCTTCCACTTCCTCCTCGTCTTCTAAGGCAAGAATTTCGCAGTGTACAAGAAACGCCCTCATCCATTTCCACTATAATGACCGATACACGCAGAAATATACATTACATGAAGTACATAGAATTTAATAACAATATACGTTGTTATGTACTAAGAAGCCCTTATATCTCTTAAGTGAATAATATGGAAAAAAGAAACAAAAAGATTTAAACTTGGTGACTCAGTAAAGATACAGCTAGATGTATGGAGTTAGTGATGGAATTTTATTTGCAAGAATTTAAATCTCGATAGGAGCAATACTTAGCCCGTTCTGATACACATCTGATAAAAAAAAATTAATTAAATATATAAAACTGCCTGACAATATCAAATATTTGCCCTGTAAATGTAAATTTATTTAGATTCAAATAAAAAGTCCATATGCCAACCGTTAAAAGCGGAGTAAAGTGTATGTTGATCTAAATTAAAAACAAAATGCCTACATCTCAAACTGTTAAAAGCGGATGGAATGCATTCACTTGAGCAAAGTAAATTATTTAAATCGTGCGAGAAAAGGCCCTGTCTGGGGCTATTTGGGAGGTTCTATCTATACACAGGCCTCAGATTCAGTGAGGCTTTTCACCATGCTGAGGGCAGAAAAGCTGCTAGCATATCCCAAAAGGGCTCCTTCTTCCTTTTATTCCCTTCACCCGACCAACTCATGCATACTAGTTTGTTTACCATTGAAAGCTCTAGAAAGCAATGATTTATATTACTAAGAAAAGGATGAACTGAAATTATTATTTTACCCAATCCTTCTTTTATTTTTTTTTTTGTTTTGCGTGTAGTAAAATGATTATGGGAAATATTAAATTGTATACTACTGATATGACTTGAGAGCATACTTCATAGTCTAGATAATATAGCCCTATATCTATAGTTACAATATATAGCATTTTTTCCTTGAGTCATAGCAACTATTTTAACATTTCCAATGTATCTAACAACAAAACAGAAGAGAGAGAGAGAGAGAGAGAGAGAGAGAGAGAGAGAGAGAGAGAGAGAGAGAGAGAGAGAGAGAGAGAGAGAGAGAGAGAGAGAGAGAGAGAGAGAGAGAGAGAGAGAGAGAGAGAGAGAGAATTTTACCCAAGGTCCGATGGGCCAATGTCTTCGTATTACTTTGTTCAGTGATTAAAGGACAATTCCAAAGGTTTCATTTACTTTGAAGAAAAAAGAGAAGAAATTCGTCAGAATTCTTAATAAATATTCTTCAACGAAAGCTATGCCTCATTTTCGAGATTTGTTCTAAATTGGGAGGCAAATTCATAGTCTATTTAGAGAAGAAATAAATACTCTCAAATCAGTATCAAATCCGAATCACGTTCATCGATTAGAGCTAATTTAAGTACATATGATCAATCCAAATTCATATCTATACCTCTTACCATGAAGATGATCCAAAGGTCATAAAATGCGTATCGTTAAGCGCACAATATAGGCTGCGGATTATTTTTGTACTTTTATACAATATTTCTTTTAGCAATACCAATAAAATGCTCCCCTTAATAGCTGCAATCTATTGGGAGGGCGTATCCCCCTCCCCCATCCAAAATTACGTATTTTAGTTGCAAAATCAGAGCTACGACGCAAATACGAATGCATCGCTCAGAATTAGATAAATACCTACATCATATTCTATTCGCAGGCCTTTCACCAAGCCATCAGGTTCAATCTTAACTTCTGGGAACCAGTTAACAATTCATAGGTATCAAAGGGAATTCCAATAATCCTCTGATGCTCTTCAATCCTCTCTCTCCTGAGACTAAAGAATTCAGGTAGTGTTGGCTTAACTCCTTGTCGTAATGAAAAGAATATTAACAAATATACGTCAAGAGAATGTCAGTGAGCGGCTGACTCTGAAAATAGATATTACAACGAGGAAGATATTTCTCGTCAAAGATGGCGCAAAACCTCTATTCAGCTGTAATTTCAACATGTCAGCTAGGATTAATGAAATAAACTGTGCTGTAACGTAAACATAACAGTTTAAAAGTAATATGGTATATTGAGAAGCTCTCAATCGACTTCTATCAACACTCTTATTTCATGTCAATGCATAGATGACAAAAAGCGTTTCCCAATATATTTTAATACCATATCACACACTGGCTTAAACAAAATATTTTTGAGAAATAAACACATTACGTATGAGTAATTTGTTATAAATTTTTCATACTTGATTAATGATACCCATTCAAAATACCATATCAGATATAGTTCAGGAAATGAAGCACATTATATATATATATATATATATATATATATATATATATATATATATATATATATATATATATATATATATATATATATATATATATATATATGTCTATATAAGTCTATATATACATATATTAGTCTCTCCTCTTTATAGCTAGGCACTTTAATATTCCTAGTAACGCAGCAATTTCTGAACTCAAGGAAATGGAAACCGTAATCCATGTACTGACATAATTTTCTATTGTAATACTGACATAATTTCTATTGTAAAAATTACGATAGTAGATTACAACAAAGTCGATGTCGAACGGAAATTAGTAATAAGGGGGTAAAATATCAAATTTAAAGACGTAACTAAACTATATAATGCCTAATGAGCATCAATCGTCATATGTTATACGCTCCACTGAAAGCAGGCACCAAATATATGATCAACACATTCGTAATTTAGTACATTATATGGCGTAATAGTTAAAATAAAATCCCAAATCATGAAGTAGTGGTTTGTGTTCAGCATATATATATATATATATATATATATATATATATATATATATATATATATATATATATATATATATATATATATGTATGTATGTATGTATGTATGTATGTATGTATGTATGTATGTATGTATGGATGTATGCATGCATGCATGCATGCATGCATGCATGCATGCATACATACATACATACATACATACATACATGTATGCATGCATACATACATACATACATACATACATACATACATACATACATACATACATACATATATATATATATATATATATATATATATATATATATATATATATATATATATATATATTAGGATTAAAGGAAAATTTGAAAGGACAAGACTAGGCAGTGAGAACTTGATATTTAGTACCGGAATTGACTTAAAAAATCTTGATCAGCTTTGACTCAACCTAGCTCAATACTAGACGTTTACGCGAAAACATGAAAATTTTATAATACAACTCAAGAATAAATCTTCAAACTTCTGCTAAGAGCAAAAGTAAAAATAAATTGATGAATCAATGTTATGACAATTTCTTTTAGTATATAAAGTACACTTCTGCTACTTGCAACCGTATATAATCACACTGTGGGTCACGTACATCTTCAGATCATAAGGCCAACAGGAGCGACGACACTCAATTTAAGTCTGTTGACTCCTCAAACATCGGAGAGGAACAGAGAAGGAACTGCCCTTTGACAAGGCACACACTTCAAGCGTGATAACATCTCATAATTACAAATCTCGCGTCTCGCCTTCATATTAGTAATAATAAAAAAAACAGGAACTCAAAAAGTTTTATATTAAAGGTCTACACAAGATAAACTTTGACACAAAGACGAGAAGCAAACAGGACACAACACCGTTCCCTAAATAAAGGCAAAATGGGATGGAGAAAAACTGCATCAGAGTAAATATAAACAGCTTTTAACAATCGAGCAAAAATGAGAAATATAGAAATAAAAGCCATAGAACAATATTACAAAACAATGCTATAACCTCGCAATATTACCATTTAATATACTTCAAGAGAGTTGAAGCTGGATATAAAATGAATATCTATATTAATCTTTTTTCTCTCTCTGTGATAAGAAATTACTAATTGAACACTAAGCTAATAAGCTGACATCTTGCCCCTACCCGACGTAATATTGCACAGTTGTGCGATTGTAAATTTGGCAAAAGGGGTTTGCAGTGGTGTGGAAATGGACACAACGCCACCACAACATAGGATCATAAATGCAGGTAATTAGCTTAGAAGGCAAAGCAAAGTCAAATGAGGTCGAATATCCAATGGTATCATTCCCAAACCATGACCAACTATCCTCTGCGACTTAATTGCGTTTATCATACCTCTGATCCTTCAGTCACTCAGTCTATGTCAGTCTATCCTATATCAGTTATACGCACATGAATACTAACCCCGATATATTTCCTCATTTTAATTGCAGCCACAGTATACATTTTCAGAAAACTATGAAAGCTGACCATCAGATGGCAACTATATATATATATATATATATATATATATATATATATATATATATATATATATATATATATATATATATATGCATGCATGCATACATACATACATACATACATACATACATACATACATACATACATACATACATACATACATACATACATACATACATACATACATACATACATACATACATACATATATACATACATACATACATACATACATACATACATATATATATATATATATATATATATATATATATATATATATATACATATATATATATATATATATATATATATATATATATATATATATATATATATATATATATATATATATATATATATATATATATATATATATATATATAGACACAGAAACTTTCTTATACCCTCCTCACAGATATAGATAACTGACAGTGCTTTGAAGAGGGTTGTGAAACCACACTATCTTAAGTTATAAAATTATTGAAATATGTTCTTTTTCGTGACTATGAGAAAACTCTTTAGCTTTCTCAACTAAGAAAATAAAAGTTCTTGAGGATGCAAAAATGCAGCTTGTAAAAATAAAAATAAAAATTCCAGAAAAAAAAGATTAATAACTCCATAAAACATACTACTATTAAAGCATTAACGATGCATTCTTGTTCTTTAATATAATACCATAAATTATCAAACAAAGATTTACTGATATATATATATATATATATATATATATATATATATATATATATATATATATATATATATATATATATATATATATATATATATATATATATATATATATATATAGATATATAAAGTAAGCAATTATTTGTTGATCCTAACGTTCGCAAAGAGCCGTCTCTAAAACCCAGATATTTTTGTGGGAAGAGATAAATCGTGAAGGGAATTGCCATTACCTGGGAGAAAAATGATGAGCTCAAAACTGGATGCTCTTCAGTTTCAGGGTAAAATATTGATGGAGTTCTCGGACTTTTTTTCCCGTACTTTTATATTGGGAGGAATGAAGAAGGATTTTAATGTTTTTACATTTTTTTTCATTTTCATTTATCTCTTTTTTTCAGTTATTTAGATAAAAAGAAATGAGAAATACATCCTGTAAACCTTATAAAATAAGTTGGCGTGGGGGACACATTATCAAACTTCAGAGAATATATGTCAGTTGTGCCACAGTGAAAATAATAATGGCGTTGAATACCAATGGGAAATATATTAATAATGCGTAAGGTACGTCATCCAATATGGATATTTTACAATATGTATTCCTTTGAAATGCAAATTTATATTCATCAACAAACATAAAGCTCAATGAGTTTGATTGAAAATTTAGCTTACATAAATTTAAAAAATGCTCGAGGCTACTAAACAGAAAAATAATATGTAGTTCATATTTTACAAATGATGTGCGTACATTTATTTCACATTTGTAGCCTCACAGTACAACGTAACGTGTTTCTTACATTCAAACTCAAAAAAAAGTTATATTTCTGGATAATTATCGTAAATACCTCAAAAACAATTTTAAGCTAGAAAATTCGCTTCCCCTCTCTCCCAGTTTCATATGTATTCCATGAACCAACTTGACACAACCACTCGAATATAGATACGGGGTCCAGTTTGCCAGCACAATAAATAAGGCTAATGTTATATCTTAATATAGGCGCGAAGACGCAAACAGAGCAATCCTGCCATACGCAAGTTTTTGCTAGGTCGTGTGCAACTTTGTTAAGGATTTAGTGATTTTATTCATTCCTTTAACAATGACGTTATGGTAACAGACACATTTCAAGTATTCATGACTAACTTGACTTGATTATTTGATATGATCGGGTTCCACTCATATAATCCTTAAGTCACTTCAAAGATTGCATTCCATTTGGACTACTGTACTCCATGTTAACATATGCAAGTTCTAATGTTATCTAACTCAATGGTAAAATATAATACAGCTATTTTTCAGATAAAGATACAAAATATTAATAATAATAATAATAATAATAATAATAATAATAATAATAATAATAATAATAATAATAATAATAATAATAATAATAATAATAATAATAATAATAATAATAATTCACACTAAATGAAAGAATCCAGAAAAGCTGTTGGTGTAAAGACAATGGGGATAAAAATGCTAATATTCAATTTTATGAACTACAGTTAGCAAGCATAAGAAAATATATATAAATAAACCTTAATACTAATATGTCATGGAGTCCCATCTACTGACATATGTTTATACCTAGTCCTAAGCCAAACTTATATCAGAGATCCATGTGTTCTCCAACCTGATATCGTGGGCTTAAGTCTGGCGGAGTTTGGTTCAAGTTGAAGCGTGAATAAAGTCCTCTTTTCCATAAAGACAAAATATTTAGAGATAAAAAATATAACTTTTCCTTCGCCTTCCTTTTAAAACTATTGAACTGCTTCATGCGCCAAAAAATAAAATGGCAATACACTGTTTTCATTTTCATTTTTTAACAATAATCGAAGGTTGCATGATTCTTGCCTCAACAAAAACTACTGAAGAACTGCTCCACCACCCAGGAAGCGAATGTAATTGTCATTCAGAGACAAGAAATCTTTAAGTTCAAACTTAATATTTACATATTAGTCAATTATAGGCGCCAATAGTACATGAAAGAAACGGCTCAAGCTTCAGAACTATTACCTCATTTAATATATTTGCATCCCAATTCTTGCAGTGCAGAATTCACACACACACACAAACACACACACACACACACACACACACATATATATATATATATATATATATATATATATATATATATATATATATATATATATATATATATATATATATATATATTCTGCAAACTCTAAGTTACAAAACTGTGACAAAAACGTATTAATATCAATGAAAAGTTTGTGTATATACTGCTCTTAATAAATAAAAAATATTATTTTTTAAGGAAAAAGGCAGAGAGCAAGACATCACAGTTCCAAAAATCAAGTCTACAAAAACAGAATATAGAGGTGAAGGAATACAATATATAAGGCTAAATTTATCTACATGAATAAGGTGCAGCGAAAGGAGCTAAGATGAACTTCAAACAATTTGCGAAACTTCACTAATGGAATCCAAAAATCTAATTCTGGACTTTTCACAAGGCTCTCTCTGCAAAGTCATCCAAGAGAGCAAAATTAATTTGCTTCAACAGAATAGAAGAGCTCTCTCTCTCTCTCTCTCTCTCTCTCTCTCTCTCTCTCTCTCTCTCTCTCTCTCTCTCTCTCTCTCTCTCTCTCTCTCTGAACTTAATAATAGCTTACATTTCCTGGGGAAAGCATCCCATATCATATATTACATTCCTCTCCCTTTAATAAGATGCTCTACAAAATATCAGCATAGTAATTGCGAAATCATATTCGTCTTCTATTAATAAAAACATGACTTGGAATTGCGATTCTTCTGACAGTAGAAATCAAGATATAATATGTCATGAAGCATTAACATATAAACTTCTGTAGGTAATATAGGGAGGCTTTACCCAAATAAAAACTAGTCATCAAGAGAGAAAAGAAAAGAAAGCATTATGAACAAGCGTTTGTCAAATGGTCATATCTTACATACTCCTATTTCAACCCTTTTATCGACACTACAATATGCTTTTATGGCGTAAATATTTCTTAATTTATATATCCTCATCTTGAATGTACTTTTTTCTCCGATATGCGATCATGATAACGTGTAGTCCAAATAAATACATTCCAAGTTCTCTCTATAATTGCTAAGCCTTTAATATATCAATTCTAGTATAACTTTACCATTATTCGATATCAGTTATTGTGCAAGAATCTAAATGCCTCAAATGCTGCGTTATATGAGATAACTAGAGCCATTGCTAGATTAAAATAAATTTACTGTCAATTAAATCATTAAACCGTACGAATCCTACTGCTACTGAGTATGGCATGTTTTGAGTGTTACAAATGCGTTGGTTTTTACTAGAAGAAAAAGCGCATCCCCCCTCTGATACTTACCGAACAAGTGGATTTTGTTTCTCTGACTTATCAAGCCCCAAAATCAAGTCCTGCAAAGATGAAAAATAAATAAATAAATAAATAAATATTAAAATAAATTTAAAAATTTAAAAATTAAGTCAAACTGCATAATTTTGACTTTTTCATTACTGCCCCTGATTCTATATATTTAATGAATGAACATTCTTCAGATATTACAGATACCATATTTAAAAATTCAATTACTTGTTTTTCTAACATATAGCCTATAGACAGTATTTTATATCCAAATAACTGTGTTTTGGGTGTGTATAATATCACTACAAAGTAGGCAGAGTTAATAGCCATTAAAAGTACAACTCAAGCCTTTGTATACGTGTTTTCTCGAACGTTGGTCACTGATAAAAGGGGGAGAAATGGTCGACACACTTTTACCTATTTTCAGTGACTGCAGAACTCTACTGCACTGTTTTCAGGGACTACAAAACTATCCTATTTTCAGTGAAAGTCATCCCATTCTTCTACAGTTTCTCAAGTACTGATAAAAAAAAAAAAATATATATATATATATATATATATATATATATATATATATATATATATATATATATATATATATATACATATATATATATATATATATATATATATATATATATATATATATATATATATATATATATATATATATATATATATATATATATATATATATAACATACTAAACCCCCCTTAATAATGGAAGGGTAAAGAGCTGTTTTTAGTGTCATCTCAGCAACAAAATCATTAGATTTATATTTGTGTAAACATTTTATATAAATTTCCAGACCCCATTCTTTCTCCATGGAGAATAAGAATTCATAATCATAACGAAGTCATTTATCTATATTCCATACAATAACATCTCGGATACTGAAAAGAAAGTAATATCCAGAGTGCCAAGAAAACACAAATAAGCCCGTAAAATACGCTGTAAAATTGACACACACACACACACACGCACACACACACACACACACACACACACACACACACACACACACACACACATATATATATATATATATATATATATATATATATATATATATATATATATATATATATATATATATATATATATATATATATATAAGATTAAGACACTGAATGGCACACGTTTATAGCCTTCAATGAGCATTTTAAGAAAATTATTAATATTAGTAAACAACCACGAGTATATTCAACTCTACAAAATTTCAAATAGGCTATTCCAAATAAGCTCTCGCAACTCTTCTCATCTCTTCCCTTTCCCAGTTTCTCCATTTATGATTCCCCTCATCTGCAGAGACACAAAGAAAGGGGAATATATAAAGACTAAGAGAAGAAAAATAGGCGTGATGGTGGGTGTGATTCGTTAGACCATTTCTAGCTATTTACTTTTGACAAACAACTATTGAAATAAAATAAAAATCCAAAATCCGCGTCATTATCAATACCCATGGCTGGAGTGGTTGGTTTCTTTTATCTTTTACATTATTTACTTATTGGTTTCTTTAAGTAAATACTGAGGAATTGATCTAATTACGAATGATATTTTTTAATATTATCATAATATCAATGATAAAAGTCTGGGTGCCCATCCTAACACTACCCCTTCCCAATGATCAAGGTTTGGACCCGATACCCGGTTGAATTAGCTAGCTCCCCACTTTCCACGGAGCAATAAGATATCGAGACAGTATTTTATATGCAAAACTTAGTGACAATACGTAGGATTTTATTTCACAGAAAGATACTAAAAAAAAGCTTCTAGCATCAAGAGTAGCTTTTAGAGTTCTTACTTATTTTATTCAGCTTAAGGCAATAATAATATATAAATAGAGACCTTCCCTTCTTCACTTATGCTATGGCAACGATTTGATGTAAATTTCTTACATTTTTTACTCTGACGCAGCGATGCTAGTGTGTGTGTGTGTGTGTGTGTGTGTGTCTGTGTGTGCGCCAAAGAGGTCTTTTTTTATCCTAAAGTTTTGCTCTTCTAGCATTACCTTATCATTTTCACAGACAACACAAGTATCTTGAGCTGTTGCATTGGTGGCAAATATTCACGTATATTTATCTGTGAATAACTGCATGTCTGGCTATGATGCGTTAGAAGACAAGATATTTGATCATTACTAGGCTATTACAGACAATAAGCAACAAAAAGTAATTCTTGTAAGAAGATATGACTTTGATATGGGAAACGCGAATAAGAAACATTTTCCAAAGGTAATATCCATGAATTCCCCCTTGCGGATGTCTGGCATTGATAGGTCATAACTCCAGCCATAAAATAAGACCAACATATCGGAATGCACTCCGGAGCTCTGGGTCAAAAGAATCCTTTGGGAATCTCTCTCTTTTTCACACACACACTACGCAGTAATTCATTACTACGCAGGTCTTGATGGTGGACTTCATTAATTCTTAGGATATCTTCCCCCTAAATATCTTTGCGGAATCGCCATACTACTTGGCAACGAAAACTGTAAGTGAACTACTGAGTAATATTGTGATAATAATTCCTTAGATTTGAGAGAGAGAGAGAGAGAGAGAGAGAGAGAGAGAGAGAGAGAGAGAGAGAGAGAGAGAGAGAGGACTGTGTGCTTGATTACCAATTGCTAGATGTCAAATAGCGGGAAATCGGACAAAAGGGGCCAAGACGAGGTGCTCGCCACCTATTGTTTCTGTTGCTTTGGAGATGAGGTATAGCGGACGGTATCAGAGCCGCCATCTAGTGGATTACAGAGAATTTACACCCTACAATACAAGGATATAGAGAACAATACTGTTGTTACACGTTTGCAACTGCGAAAATTGCCGTATATATTGATTAATAATAATAATAATAATAATAATAATAATAATAATAATAATAATAATAATAATAATAATAATAATAATAATTATTATTATTATTATTATTATTATTTACTATTATTATTATTATTGTCTTTTTCTAGAGGGGCAAACAAAACAACTATCCTAAGATAAAAAAACATAGGCAATCGGAAACATAGGCACACACATGAATCTTATATATTCAGCTAACTAGTTACACGTGAATATATATATATATATATATATATATATATATATATATATATATATATATATATATATATATATATATATATATATATATATATATATATATATATATACACAAAATGTTATTAACGGTGGTGATACAGTATTGGAAAAATGATTGGGCACCTAAATTTCGAAAGAACAGTCCATGTACAAATGACACTAGCAATGCATGTACCTTGTTAGCTTTTATTCAGAAATCGGTTCTGGCTGTATTTGAAGAAACAAAGTGACAGTTAAAATTACTATTAAGGTTACTGTAAGGATATAAAATAGTGACTTTTAATAAGTCATATATTGGAGAATTGTTCATCATAGATTCAAAAGACCAGACAAGTACACATGACTCATTTACATGATTAAACATTCTAAATATTTCTGTCATAAATTGCAGCATTCATTTAACTATTTGTGAAATAAGTTGCAGTGGATGCATATTCTCATGAGTGAAGAGGTGAAGGGGAGAACATTAAAGAAGAACGATTGTAAGAGGGGAAAAGGGGCTTTCTTGCTCTCTTAACTGCAGTCTAAATGTAAAATTTAAATTTATGATATTACTGATATTAATTAACAAACATATGCAACATAAGCGCAAAAATGAGAAGCGACAAAGGAGGACGCACAGAGATTTTTAAGAAGGGAAAAATATGGGATCTCAATTTCTCAATCTTGAAACACTTCAGGATATGACATATTTAGTATATATATATATATATATATATATATATATATATATATATATATATATATATATATATATATATTTATATATATATATATATATATATATATATATATATATATATATATATATATATATATATATATATATATATATATATATATGTATATATATATATATATATATATATATATATATATATATATATATATATATATATATATATATATATATATATATATATATATATATATATATATATATATATATATATATATATATATATATATATATATATATATGTATATATATATATATATATATATATATATATATATATATATATATATATATATATATATATATATATATATATATATATATATATATATATATATATATATATATATATATATATATATATATATTATCTAACTATGCATGGCATAATTCTTGATTTCAAACTATCGTCTCCTTTTACATTAGCGTCTATATGTCTAAAAAGAAATATTTTATCTCCTTTCTAGTTTTATTTATTTTTTTATTTTATGATTGTGACACCAGAACTGGCCAAAAAAAAAAAAAAAAAAAAAATCTGCCCTCATCGGGCCTGGGCACGAAGGAAATAAAGCAATAGGCAGGATTTTAAGGACCTAATAAAAAAAACACCTACATCAACAAGAGTAACAATATTAATAATAATAATAATAATAATAATAATAATAATAATAATAATAATAATAATAATAATAATAATAATAATAATAATAATAATTATAAAAATAATAATAATAATAATAATAATAATAATAATAATTACTTAGTTGCTAGCTTTGATAATACTGTAAGAGTCTTCAAAGAAGAAGAGAGCACAGAATAAGTTTATGTTTTCTGGAATCATCAGGATTATTTATGATGATATTAAGAGGGAATTATACATAATTCATGTAAATGCGGCAAAATATATTACCCTTGAGGAGATTGGTATAAAGCTGCGAATTTATGAGAGATTTGCACAGAAAGCAAAAACAGTTCCCTAGGGCCAGTGAGAGAGAGAGAGAGAGAGAGAGAGAGAGAGAGAGAGAGAGAGAGAAATTCCTTCGGCTTTAAACATGTAGATAATAAGTTCTTTAGCTGGAGAATGTTTGCACACTATAGGATGAGCATCTTGTCATCATATTTGCTTTGCAATTAACGAACTGGGCGTCTCACAATCCATTACGTTTCCTAAGATATGAAATAGATATGAGTTTTCATAATTAGATCAAGAGAATATCGAGGAAGAGATTGTCTCGGGGATCAAATGATAGCGAAAGTAAAAAAGAACGAAAATTCCTCTTCAGATGAAGAATAAGTTCCAATTTCAAATTAACTTGCAATGTCAAAATTTCTCATTTTCTTACTTTATAAATTTGAGATGATATATATATATATATATATATATATATATATATATATATATATATATATATATATATATATATATATATATATATATATATATATAAATATATATATATATATATATATATATTATATATATATATATATATATATATATATATATATATATATATATATATATATATATATATATATATATATATATATATATATATATATATATATATATATATATATATATATTAATCATCTTCCAGGGTATGAAATTTCGCTTTCCTACTTTGATGCCTCACGGTTGAGTAGACTAGTCTACTTGATCCTCCTTAACGCTTCATTTATGTGAAAAGACTGAAAGGTTCGTTCAATAACTTTTTCCATGACAATTATTTAAGTACGATCGGTGATACTTTGCTTAATCAGCTTCAAACTAACAACAGTTTATGAGTTTTGGAGAGTCTCCTTGGATATCAAAATTATCTTGACAATAACTCTAAAAACCATGGCACAGTGAAGGTAGGTTGGCAAAACTATATTATCCAGTGGATAATTGATGTTAAGGATTCATTTAAATGAGTTAGGTCACCGTATGTAAATGGACGTGGTTGCGCTATGATACGCATGTCTTTATGTGTTGTAGTAGTGTAGTCAGTTTTATGTTTGTATGATAAAGCGACCAGAGGTCCAGGTTCTGCTCCCCTGATGTTCTACATATTTCAATGTAGCTAAAAGAGCATTATTAACATGTCTTTTTTTGTGTAATATTTTTATTTCACTCATTTTATATCTTATAATTACATGTTTTCTTACGCTCTTCAGATATCCAAAGGTTTATCATTATATGCATCTATCTGTATATCATTTTTCCTCGATAAGTTTCGTCAAATCTCCAAGCGAATAATTCCCCTTTTCCATTCCAGTTCTTCCATGGGAAATATCGTCAAATGCCTTCAAAAACATTTCTTCTATTTTCCTTACTGCCGCAATTTCCTTAACGTACTTATTCTCCCCCCATAAAAAAAATCACTCTCATGTACCCTCTTCTGAACACGTGTCTTCTTTCATCCCATCAACACGTGAGAACCATTACTTGAGATCCCCCCCCAAAAAAAACTTTTCGTCTTTATTTTCCCAGAACGTTCCTAAATATCTCTTTCACCCTCGTCCTCCTTGTAATGCGTTCATCCCTTATTTCACATATCCTTTTTTATACTTTTGCAGTAAGTTCATATAAATATCTCTAATTCTCGCTCTTCCTTTAACAAGCTCCTGCCTAATATTAATATCACTGCATGTCGTTGTTTGCTATTATTATTGTTATTATTATTATTATTATTATTATTATTATTATTATTATTATTATTATTATTATTATTATTATTATTATGTTTCCTTATGCACTAAAAGGTCTGCATCATAATGATACTTCTAAGGCTATAATAAAGTCTCGTGTACCAATGTTCAATGGAAGTCAAACTATGCTGCAACAAACACTAATTTAAAACATCTCATTTGAATAGACACTGAATTATTCACCCTCGAGAATCATAATCCACTTTAATATTCTTAATTATGGTACACAAATAATCCCCTGCATGTATGCAACATAATTCTTACTTACGACAAATGAAAAAAAAAACTCCAATTTATAAGTACGATGCATTTCATTTAAGAATGTGTACTTATATAGCACTGAAAGTCAATTAGTTTTATCAAAAGTTAAAAAATCAAACTTTGATAAATTAACAGACTTCATAACGATTGGTGTACATTAATTTTCACGTACACTACGAATAGTGTTAATTAATCCAAAAACTTTTCTCATATATTGAGAAAGTCTGACAGTTTATGTTATGAAGATGAAGTCAAGGCATTATCATTACAACACAGTACATACATACATACATATACCGTGGCTGTTTCCTATGAATTTTCTTTCTCAGTTTTAAAGCCAGACATGTCACAGTCAATTATGAAATGATAAATAAGGAAAATGTTATAAATTATTTGTAAGAATATCCAACAGTATTTGTAGGATAGCCATCAACAATCCAGCACCAGGGGAGGGGGGAAACAAGCTATCTTTACTCGAACGGTCACAATCTCAGGTTTAGGAAGGGGCATCCAGTCATAAAAGTTTGAAACAAAAGCTAATGAGAAACGGCGACCAAATATAAACATGGGAAAAGCTGCCGATAAGGATGTCTAGTCTTCAATCTATCATACCTCACTGTGTTCTATAAAATAAAAGTTGTAAAAGTAGTGTGAGGACAAATTATAAGGATGACAGATTGAATATGCAGGCAATAAAAGTTAATACATTAATTAATGAGACAGTCAAGTATCCTCTTCTGGAAAGAGATAAAATACAAAGATTCGATCAGTCCAAAACAATCTTTCACTAGTAGCATTAGTGGCAGTAGTAATAATAATAATAATAATAATAATAATAATAATAATAATAATAATAATAATAATAATAATAATAATAATAATAATAATAATAATAATAATAATAATAATAATAAATATATTACTACTATTAATAATAAAAATACTACTACTACTACTACTACTACTACTAATAATAATAATAGCTACCGATATCAATAATAATGATAATATTTATATTTCGCAAATGTTAAGAAAGTACACACAGTAATTTTATGCTAAGGTGCAAATTTAAAAGCACTAAAAGCCAGAAGGTTAGAGAAATCGCCTAATATGCTTTGGGGCTAACTACCATTATGGGATGAGACTCAGGAGGCTTCGCCTAATGTGAACTAAAGCCTCCAATCCTATGGCAGAATTTCACCAAGAAATTGAGTCACACGGAGAATGGCAAAGAAGAATAAAATTAATAAAGCAAATTTTTAAAAGCCAAATAACGAAAGAAAGTTATATCTATATTACAAAGTGTTCACAGTACAATTTATAAAGAATTCTCATCACTGTCTTAGCTTCAGTCTCATCACTTATTCATTTACGAAGATGAGATCAAACAGAGAAGAAAATGGAATCATTCAAGAGCCATAAATAAAGAGACACAGCTCCTGTTAGAAGGGAATGGGAGCCCAAGAAGAAAACTCTCCTGTAAGATTGGGGAACAATACAGGAATACACGACACATTGCTCCCACTTACAGGAGCTTCTACACTGACTCAAATATATGATATTGTTGTATTACCGCCCTCAAAGACTGTCCGACCAACGCTTTAATATCATGGACTGGAGATTGAATTTCCACTACACATCCCGATATTCTTTAGATAAAAAAGAAAAAGAAAAAATAAAGATTCCTCATCAGTTGCCACAATGAAAAGATTAAGAGTTCTGTCTTTAGCCCAGTGAATGGTCCTCACCCTCACATGCGAGTCTTTAGAACTATCGATAATAATCTTTAAAACAAAATGGACTTCCGCGCCTTAAGCGCAAATTTAAATTCTCAATTAAACAAGGTAAACGGTATTGATAAATTTTAATATTCTCTAGGCTCTATATATATATATATATATATATATATATATATATATATATATATATATATATATATATATATATATATATATATATATATGCACACTCGAGACATAACCCCCTTCCAAAGGGGTGCATGAATCAAAGCAAAACCTTTACTCTTTGCAGAAAAAAAGAGGATTCCCAGTCTCCTTGCTTCGCCAAATTTAGTGGACTTTTACGGCACGCAAGAAAGCACAGGAGACATTTTTTAGTCCGCCACCGCAGGGAAAGAAAGGAGAAAATGTACAGAAAAGGAGAAAATATAAATAGCTACGAGAGGTAGAGGCCATTCCGCTCCTCACTTGGATAGAAAACACCCAGTTCCAAGGAGGAAAAAAAAAAAAAAGACATTTAGAGTAAGGAAAAAAAGAGATTACACAATGGGAAGCTCCAAATAAAGCCTTAACCAAACTTCACACTCCAAGATTTGGAAATTAAATTGTATGAGTCTATTTTGCATCACTTGAACACTCGGGGACTAATAGTCGCAGCAAACTTACCACCTTTTGAATTTTTATTCTGCTTAACAAATTTACTGCTCTGGAAGAAGAATCTAAGCAAATTATTGAAAGATACTACTCTGGAGTGATATTTGATCTTTCAATCTATTTTCTCACACAACTGCATTCCTGCATCATTTTTTTTTCAGTAAAAATATCTGAATATATATACCTTTTTTAAATAGACTATACGCCAAAGAAAAGAAGAAATGGGACAATAATAATAAAGCGCCATACTATACCGGAAATGCAAACTAAATTGGATAAGAAATAAAATGATTTCATTAGCGAGAAAGCAGTGAAAATGTTATTAATTCAAACAGTATCGCTTAAGGTCTTGCCAACTTTACTTAAGCAAATGGATATGCAAATGGGATATGCAAAAAGCAAACAAATAGCCTTTATTGCTATTATCATACGGCTCAATATTACCTAATTTGCGTATTATACGTACATACATACATATAATACAGACAAACATACGTAAAGATGATCATACATACATATAGGCATACATATATATTTCATACGTATATACTTTACATTCTTACATACAAACATATACATACATACATATATTCATTGTTGCTTCTAAAATGTGCTTAATCGGGGAAAAAATATTATCTAATTAATAATATTTGTTTTTGCATCATCAAAATAAAAAAAAATACTACACATGCAATAAAAAAGAAAAGCTTTATGAGTCCAAATACACAATGACCAGAAATTGCATTGTTACCCTATGCAAATTTCTCCGCTTCCCTCTGATGCAGCCCAAAATACTTCTGATACTCATGAGTTTTAAACGGAAAATAATCATCATGAGCTCCAGCAATTGTTACCCACGACGTTGCAAGGCAGGTTCCATTTATACGGGCAGTCACTTTATCAGAGATGTATATTATTTATTCATAAACCATTCAAAAGCCATATTGTGTTTATAGGAAACTGCCGGAATATTTATGTGTGCGAACATGAGTGCACATAGTGGGGGAAAAAACATATCCAAATTCTACTTTACAAATGATTTTCTACTCTTATCTGAATCGTTGCTTCCATTACTGCTGATTATTTGTATTTTCATCTCACAAAACAAGAGTTTCTTGATAAAACTCATTTTTTTTTTTTAGTGACAGGGTTTTAAGTACGCAAAAGAAAGATTCTGATTCTAATAAATAAATAAATAAGTAATAAAAAATATATAAGAAAATAATCATAAATGAATAAATAAACAGCTTTACAGTCGGAGAAAGGCAACAGCATTTGTCTTGAAACCCTTTCTCCAAACCCCATTATGGGGTTTGGAGAAGAGATTTATATAACGTTTCCTTTCCTGAATGATGAGATTTTTATATATAAATGAAAAACTTAAAATAGTTTGCAATGAATATTTTCCACAGAAAAAATTAAATGGGGTTCATGTCAACTATTTCAAATTAAGACATTTCTTCCTTAATAAGGACATAATACCTTCCAAGTGGTGTTCGGACATTGTATATTTATATAAATGAACAACTTGTGAAAGTTGTTATATAGGCTCCAAAACAAGGTCGTTAGCTGTTCGAATGTCTGACCATGCTGGGAGGAGTTATAGAACAAACAAATTTGTATCAAGGCCAATTCAGTCCTCTATTCGCAACCACTGTGAAAACATTTGTAAAAAGTCCTTACACAGTGAAGAATATACAATATTATATAAAGAAAAAGACAAAGTAGATATAAGAATTGCCGAGATTCTATTAATCAAATGTAAGAAACCGACCCATAACTTAGAAATATCAAGTATATCACTTAAATTATTTTAATAATATTTGTATATATATGTATGTGTTTATGTATATGTATATATATGTATATGTATGCATATGTGTGTGTATGTATATTGTGTTGTATCAAATAGCATTTTATACTGTTATATTGTTATAATATTCTTTTTGTTTGTTGTTATTGTTTAATTGTTTTAAAATATTTTAAAGTTATAATTAAATAAATCCTTAATATATATATATATATATATATATATATATATATATATATATATATATATATATATATATATATAATATATATATATATATATATATATATATATAGAAATTCATTCTGCAAAGTTTAAATGGATTTTTCTGTCATTTTCAGATGAAAATGGGTCTAGATGTGACCCAAAATATCAAATAAAGAGAAGTGCAAGATGAACAAGTGGATTATTCGCCATTATGTTTTCCAATTTATAATTAATTTAAGATTTCCTAAAGGAAAACCTATTTCTTCAGTAATTTATAATAATAATAATAATAATAATAATAATAATAATAATAATAATAATAATAATAATAATAATAATAATAATAACAATAACAATAACAATAACAATAACTAATAATAATAATAATAATAATAATAATAATAATAATAATAATAATAATAATAATAATAATAAAGCAGTTACTGAAGGGAAAAGATCTGAGGGTCAATGCAGATGAATATTTCATAGAACAGACTCAATGAGCAAAATGGCATACGAAGGAAGTCGTATTCGATAGCTAGAGAAGCAAAAGAAGTAAACAGAAAAAAAAAGAGATCGCAAACACACATAGAAGCTATCAAAGATTTTGATGGCATGATGACGCTTTTAAATGGAAACAAACACTCCTTTTTGAGTGTTAAGAACACACAATAATTTCACTCTGTTTTATTTAATAACAAGAATCTCTACACCAACCCCTCTATAAAATTAATTATCCCATTAACTCGAAAATGTGTCCTAAATATAAATAGAATAAAACCACACACACGTGTGAGTGTGTGTGTGTGTGTGTGTGTATGCATCAAAGCTAGGTTCCTACCAAACGATTCCCTAGTTCGACTTCCCCACGGTAGTTCGCATTTTATCTGTTTGACGAGCTTGTTTTATTTAAGAAAATGAGAATTGTTTCGTCTTGTGTCGGGTAGCTCCTGTTGACTAAACAGGCTGGGTGATTACGCGATTATACATATAGTGGCATTAACAGAAAAATACCCTCAAAGCCTCGAACTTCTACAAGGACATCAAATACCTTCTTGCATCTCGCCTGTAAGTTATTCTGGAGTTATTCTGAAGACGTTCCAAGGACGGTCATATAAATGAAAAAAATTTCTTTTTTATATTTATAAACAGAATCCATCAGGGAAGTTCTTCAAGTAAGATGCAAGAAAAATCTTTGTCATTTTTTAGGGACTTTTGTAAGACACAACCCCCCCTCCCTTCATGTCCACAGTTTAATTTGATGTGGCAATAATAACACCCTTTGAGTAACAACACATATCCTCCCGGCGAGAGGTTCTCCTCTT